>VZTL01028556.1:10212-83238 GCA_013400535.1 Scopus umbretta | reverse complement strand
TTATTTTTTTTTTATTATTTTTAGAAATTACTCAGAATCGTTCTCGGGGAATGAAAAGCAATTCCAGTTTCATGAAAGAATTTTTCTGTCTTTCACTTTACGAGGGCTGGATGATGAAAAGAAGAACTTTAATAAGATTACCTGTAATACCTGAAGAGAGTAAAAGAAACCCAAACAAAAAAAACCCCCAAAACCCCAAGCAAAAACTTGAGCTTAGGAATTTTGGGACAGATTCATACTGCAATACTGTTCAGATTAAAATAGCTATTTACTTGATCTTATGTTCCTATTTACTTTTCAAACCACCATCTTTCAAATAGCTAATAAAGTACTTCTCTGATTTCTCTTTCATGAATCCAAATGTGAAAATCAGGCCAATTCTGCTTTCAAAAATTTGCGTGTGTACATGGGTACTCCTCCCGCTTCCCAGAATGTAATTACTAAGGATTTTGCATTAATATTTCTTCAGATGATCAGTGGTTCAAATTTATAGCACTTTATGTCTGGAGGGCTAACCTGAAGTCCATCAAACACCAAACTAACTCGAGCTGCAGCCGCCGCCCAATTTCCCTTCCATGATATATTTCAATGTTGTTGCAGAATCAGGGTAAGCTGTGCAAAAGATTTCAGAACATGCAATGAAGATACTATTGATGTAGCTCAGCGTATTTTGTAACATTTCCCTTGATCGTTAGGCTTCACTTAATGCTATACAAATAAAACTTTGGGCACAAAAAGTTACTGAAATTAAAATTTTGCAGAAGTGCAGTGCAGTGGCCTGTTTATCCTGTATGTTTGTAGAAAGGGTGTAAGACAGTGATTTCTGTTAATCTCCGTTTCAGGTCCAAACTTAGTCTTTTTCAGTCAAGAATAAGCTTGCAGAAGGCAAGTGTGAAGGTGAGTATAAGAAAAACTTAAACATTTTGCTGCTAATTTCATGAGGCATTGACCAAAATTGTCTGGAATCTAGGGACGACTGACATTTTTCGGAAGGTGTATTGTTAGAAGGAGTAATGAGATAAGAACAGACTCCTTGGGCAGTCAGAGTGCAGAATTACATATGACCAAGTGTACAAGAAAATTTTTTCTAGTGGGAGTTACAACTGTTCTTTGAAGACCACGTGTGGAATTACAACTGCATGAGAGAAAAATATATTAGAAATCCCTTTACCGGTAACAAAACTGTTAAGCTATTAATCCCTTCAAGTTTTGACTATATTAATACACACATATACATGTTAATTTACTATTAATACATGTTTGGTCATTAAACTTCTCATTAGTACCTATCTTTTAACTTCCATTTCTTGTTGTAGTTAAAAGCACGGCGATCCGAGTGTAATTCCAAGGCTATCCACGCAAGGAATGATTATCTTCTCACTTTAGCAGCTGCTAATGCACACCAAGATCGCTATTATCAAACAGACTTAGTAAACATTATGAAGGTAAGGAAGCTAATTCATGTATGGGAGTTGGGAAGTGTGAAAATCCGGGAAGCAAAAGGAACGAACTCCAAAATTTTGGGTTGCTTTGCAACAGCAGTGTTGGCTTTTCCAATACGCTGCAATAGATGAGAGTGCAGTGCCGGAGACAGATCCTGCAATGGTGCGCAGGACACTTGCTGCCAATTATCAAGCCCCAAACTAAGCAGTCACCTTTATTTTTTAATTCACTTTTTGCTGAAAAACTCAGTTGGATAAAGGAATCAATTCTGTAAAACTAAGACCTGTATTTTCCCTATTGTACTCGCCCTTAAGGAAGCTGGAGATTTTTTTATTTCTTCAGCAGCGTATCCCATGGTCCTTTTTTTGTATCCAGTTATCTGATCAGAACATTTCTTTATGGGATGATTAATGAAAATATAATCATTAAATATCTTGGTTTCAAACTGTGAATTTTAGAGAACAGCAAATCTGCATTGCTGTAGTCACGCGTGGCGGCGTGCCAGATCAAGCCAGGAGTAGATAGTTGAACTCATAGGAAATGACAAACTTAAAAACGCCAAATGTGATGGCTCCCAGTTTTCTGGGTTTTGTGGCTTGTTTGTTTTTTTTTATATCATCCTAGAATTACTTAAATGTCCACTATTGCTGTAGCTTAGATAGTTACGGATAAATTGTAAAATCTGTAAAATCAGCTGTTTAAAGCTACTTCACGCTTTATGTAGGTGCATTTCATGTATTGACGTTTTCAAAGTTTATTTAAATTTGCTACCTACAAACTGTTTCCAGGAGATGCAACCAGGCATGGCAACTTAGAAGTCTGTCATTTGCATTTGAAATTGCTTTATTGAAGAACTGTCACTGTATTGTAGCAAATCACTGTATTATCAGCATGCTTTTGCAAACTGGGAAAAAAAAATATTGATCTGAAAAGCAGGTAACCGACGTAGAAAATTGAGAGCGCCAAACGAGGCCTCCGAGGGATTCCTGTATGTAATTCCATTATGTCTTGAATAAGTTAACTAATCCTATGGCAATATGTGCGTGCCTCTTCGAGTGGATCGTAGCCTGTGTTATAAATTCATCGCTATGCCCAGTATCTGACTTCCTGGAAGGCTACGTCTGGGTATCGCAGAGGCAATGCAGGGCTGCTAGTCCTTGAGGCAGCAAGCCTGTCTTTCCTCTGTGTGTGTACGTGCCGTTGTGCTTTTCCATTAGTAAAACATGAATATTTGTGCTGACTATACCCATTGCCATGTACTAAACGTTGAAAGTAAGTATTTTCTTACAATATTGGAGATAAAATTATTAAGTGATGCTTACATAAGATAATTCCATACTTACAGGCACGGTTGGCTGTCATCACTTAATGCTCTTACTTGGCAGTAATGCCAGAAGCGAATTTAATATGTTCACAAGAAAACAAACAAAACAAGTCATTTGAAATAATAATAATAACAAAAAAAAAAAAAAGAAGAGCAGATAGCCCAGGTAAAATTATGGCTGGCTCTGGTACGTTACGGCTGCTCTAGTCTCAGGCTGTTGTAACGTAAACCCTGCAAAGGGCTTCTCATTTCCTCTGTATGCCTGGCTACATTTCGTGCGTATGGCAAACTAAGCCCGTAGTGAGCTAGGCAGGATCTTCATCTCTTCGAGTTTCCATAACATTTCTTCCATAAACATTTCCACAAACATGTCTTTTGGATGGGGCGGGCTTTCTGTACTGTGACGTTAGAAACCTGCGGATACCCCAGGAATGTGTTTTTTTATAAGGTGCAATAAAACATCAAACTAAAACCCACTGAATCATTTTTGAAAGACTGCAGAATACAATAATGGAAAACAAAGTCATGCTGGTGCCGTTCCTCTGCATGTGTGCCGTTCTCCATAGATGTTCTGCTTGCGTGGGGTCCAGTTGCTAAAGCCACTGCTGATCTGTGGTGGCTTCTTTACCCAGCTACTGGGCTCCCTCTTACCCACTCCTTTCTTTTGTAGAACTTGTTTTGAAGTTTTTTTCAAAGTGAACCTTTTTTTTTTTTTTGATATGGAAATGTCTCTGTGCAACCTAGTCTTCTATACAAATAATTGTGGTTTACTGAAAACCCAAGTTGCAAGTACTTTCATCAAGCCAAAATATTTTGGGAGGACAGGACAACATTCAGGGTTCTTTTTCTGCATCTCTCTTAGATATTAATAGTAGTTGGTAAACAACTTCATTTTTAATGAAGAACTGTAAATTCGGGGGTTTTGCACTGTTGTTCGTGAGCAAAAAATACATGGGAGCACGCCCACTTGTCCTTGCAGCAGGGTCGTTCACTGGAGCAAGGGAGAGAAGTTGACGGCAAGGTCTCAAAGTGAAATGGCTACTGAATGCATTTTAGAAGGGGAGGGGGGAAACGCTTAGGAAAATCAAGTGCAACGTGTCACTGGGCTCCCAACTGCATTCATGAGAGCTCGAATGTAAATTCAAACACAAAACAGCTTAAATATAAACAACAGTGTGTAATCTGGTGCTAAAACCCGCCTCAGTGCCAACGGAAAGCAACAAGTGTGTCCCAGCCTTTGGAAAGGGCTCCAGGAAGGGGCCCTGTGAATTATAGATGAGGAAATCCGACTTCCCTACCAGGCAGGCTGATAAAACAAGTGCAGGGATGAATGGAGTCGGTTCACAGGCGGATAGATATGATACGGTGAGAACAATCGACGTGATTTTTTGAAGAGGGAAAGCGTCCTGCAAAAAGAGTTCTTTAAGGAGTCGGTAAGCCTGGGGATAAGGGTGATTCATCTAATTTAACGTCTCAGATTTGCTGGGAGCTCTCAGCAGGCTTCCCACTCAGTCTGTGCTTACGTAAAAGAACGACGTTGTTACAGGTAGGGCGGTGAGGGTTTTCTCATAGATGAATAACTGATGAAGAGATACAGAAGATGTGGGATTCAAGTAAATACTTGGGTTTTATACGGGAAGGAGATTTGCTGGCAAGGTCCTGGTTTCTCTCTTACCTATCGCCTCCTCCTGAAATGCGTGTGGGAACCATGCTGTTTAACATACTGAGAAAATTACTGTTTTATTTAGCATAATGATTTAACATAAACAGTACGGAGAAGGAGCTGAAGAGAGAAGCGATGATTGGAAGGTGCAGAATCATTCCGTACAAGCAAATGTAAAGCTTATTACCAAGACGGTGTAGTAAGATCTTGAGAATTTTGGTTGACCAGGCAAGAAAATAGCACATGAAATTCATGTGAAAAAGAGACAAGCAGTCAGTTAAGGAGAAAATCTCTGCCTACAGAATAAAGAACTCTGAATAGCCATTATCATTTAAGATAGAACTGGAAAATGGAGCGAAGGATAAAGAAACAGAGACTTTGTCTATTGTATGTTTCCTCCCTCTAGGTAACATCGCTAGGGAAGGAAGTATTTTGAAAGGGTATTAAAACCCTTTCTGGGCAGCACAGTTCCTGTTTTAATAGGTTGAGTGGCTGTGTGACCCAATGTTTATTACATGCTATAATCAGTTGTAGCGTCTAAACATGCTACTGTATGTGTGGGGATTAACATTCTAAAAACGCATCTGTTAGCTTAGTATTAGTAAGTCCTTAGGTGTTCCCGTAGTGGTGGCCATCTTGCTATCTGTCAGTATTTCTCTATTTAGCTGCGATTGAGCCGATACGCCGTCTTCTGTTTGAACTCTGCAGGGCTGTCCGCGTTTCTAAAGCACATCAAGTTTCTCCTTAAACTGTTCAGGTTTTATCTGTCTTGCAGCACTTTTGGAGTTACTGCCTTCTTGCAGATACTCAGCTTCTTTTCTTGGTTCTCTCTTGACCAAGACTCTCAAAGATAGACCTAAGCATTCCTGAAAAATTCACTTCTCGTACCAGCTGCCCCATTTGAAAGCAGACTTGGAAGACTGACTTCTCTAAGGAGCGAGTTGGGATTGTTGAGTGGAATCACTAGCATCTCGAAGATCATCGGGCTTATTCAGTTATTTAGTGTCTACTCTTTTGGGGTGAGTTCTGCAAACTGGTGATTATCCTCCCCTCTGTAGGCCAGGGGAGATTCCTGTAACCCACACCGCCTATACTGTGAGGTACGACTGGAGTACCGGTTCCATTAGCTCGTTTGAAACCAGGTTTGTTACCTCGCCTTTTCATCGGGGGAACTATTTTTGTATGTGGCCGAGATGTACATTTTAAATTATTTTCCGGCTGGTTTTCAGAGTTATTCAGTAACCTGTAGATAAATCCTTTATCTAAATAATACTTCAGAATGTTAGTTGTTTAATACAGTGACCTTCAGCCTTGAAAACAAACTACCCCACCTCCCCTGCCTTCAAAATCTCCCTACTCCTCAGCTGAAGTATCAGTTATGCAATAAAGCCATTAGAAATCATGTGGAAAGTGGGGAAAAAAGTAATTCTGTTCTGTTTTTAAAGACAGATCTTCTATATCCTTTGTCTAGAACAGTTGTTTTAAATGGCATTTAGGTATAAAATGATGGCTGCCTGGTACTGCTCCTTTGGAGTGCATCAGTATGGATTTCGCTAGAGAGTCAAAGTTTTCTGTGTTTTTCTAGTTACGTTACCCAAAGATGATAAAAACTTCAGAAACGGAAAAAGCCATGAAGAAATTTCAGCTGATACTTGGCTACATGACTGTGTAAGAAAGTAAGGCGTATGCTTATTTACAGATGTTTCAGAGACTGTTTCTGTTTGCATCCATCATAAACAATTTCTTCCTAGGTTTTAGTTTTAACTGGGTTATTGTTTCCAGAATGAGAACTGTACTGGGTGGGTTTTGTTGGCGAGAGAGTCGTCAGCCTCTGGCCCGTTTGAAGCCAGGGTTGGCTTGGCTGGAACACAACCAGTCTCTGGCCATGAAATGCTGCCTGCTGCTGGCTTTGGGTTCGAGTTGTAGCGTAGCACTCTCTGAAACCATCGCTTTGGACCACCTGCGTGTGCAGACAGCGCTCGCTTTCCTAGAAAACGTGAAACGTTACCAACTTCGACGTCAACTTGTATACATTGATAGCGGATTAAAAGAAATAAGCTGATTTGGCTGTCATTCGCTCTCTGTTTTCGTCTTGTGTTAAATTACCTTTTATTTCAATTTGCTAAAATTCAGTCGTACTTAGTGACGCTTGATCCAACAGTGGCAATTTGCGTGACTTTTCTTAAAGGCTTTTGTGCACGTTTAACCAAGTTGTCATTCTATAACTGTGCCATCAGTTTTAGAGTACCCAGCTGTCAAGAACTCTTTTGCTACACACGTCCCTTGACTCCTACTTAGCGAAGAGGGCAAACCAGTGAAGTTAATGATAGGATGTGTACATCAAAGGTTGGTCGCTGCGTCCTGTGCTAGTTGAACTGAATGCAGACGGGTGACGTTAATGCGTACCTTGGCTTGCCCACAGTCTAGACAATAGCGTGTTCATCAGTGGTTTATAAGCAATAAAACCCAATAAAAGTTCATACCATTGTTAAGAGGAGGGAGGGGTGGTGATGTTTTTGCATTAGCGGTGTTGGTTTATGCTGGCGTGAGGTATTTGCCAAACTGTTGTGGGGAAAGCGTAACGTGTCTTGGGCTGGAGACACCTTTGGGTGCTCCGTGTTCAGAAGAAGCCAGTGTTGGTTTTGTTCCTTGTATCTGATTCAGAAATGCTGCTGTTGTACTGTCCTGTGACAAATGAATCACAAATATGCGTCCTGGCTTTATTTAGTTTTCTGTAACAGGCAACAAATCAACATTTTTGTTGGCAGGAATCCCTGTGACATACAGCTTCTGATACTTTTCGGTAGTTTAGAATATGTTGCTTGATTTTGCAGCATTTTTATGCAGAGAAGAAAAAATGATTCACTTTGCTGTGTTTGTAACTGTGAAAGCCATCACAAACAAAACAGGGATGCTCGGGAAGAAAATACAAAATGCTTCCAGCATTTTTAAAAGAATCGAGAATTGTTTCTACAGTGCCATCCTAGTTTACCAATTACACCATTAAATAAGAAACAAAATCATTCTAGATCTCCCTTTAGAAAAGATTTTAATCCTACTGCCTTTTTTTGTATCTGTCCTTTATGTCCAGAATTTACATCTGGATATAACAAAGTTATGCCACAGACCTGAGCTCTGCCTTTCAATCTCTGTAGTGAAATTAAAAACAACAATAAAAAAAGCATAGCCTAAAGCATCAGAATGTTTTATTCTTTGCCAGTTTCCTGACAAGCCTCTTAGGAACAGTTTGCTGTCACCCGATGGCTCAGGTACAGTCTGCGAACCCTTTGAGCGTAAGTTGTCTGCCTGGTGCTCAGGTTTCTGCTGAAGTTTAAACTGAGGTCAGAAGGAAAGCGTAAGATGATGGTTAAAGTAAATTCAGGGCTGTTTTGATACCTGTCTTTTTAGAAACTTTATTATTACTGCATTTCATTTTTTACTTCTCTACTCTTAACTCCTCTGTAAGTTCCTCTCATGAACCACCTCGGAATATGACTTTATAAAGCAACTTATAATGAGGAAACATTGATCTAAAAAAAGGGGGGTCGTCATGAACATTTTAAATCATTCTTGGATTATTTTTAGTAGAAAGGGAGAACTAAAACTTAAACTGATTTCCAAGGCTAGACTTCTATAGATGATGTGAGTGTCACCTCAGCAGTTTATTCCATTACAGCCTGTGGCAGGCAGGTGCACATGTGCCCATGCGAGCCACGGCGCTCAGGACTGTCCCGTTTGGGCTTCATGCGAACCAAGGTCTTTGACACAATGCCAAGTATTTTAATAAAGTATTTTATTTTGTTTCTCTGGTATGTTTTCAGAATTGGTTCCTCTCAAGAGTTTCCCTTTTCGTGCTTGTATTTCAAAGTTGATATCTTTCGGGAAAAGCTGCCTTAAGATTTCAAAGGTATTTTATAGAGCTAGGTCATCAGTGGAGCTTTGTGGTTGATGCTAAACATACAGTCACCTTTGTAGGTAAACGCTCTTTAAGGATCCTGAATGGTATCATAGGGTATAATTAAAAACCCACCACCACCACCACCACCAAAAAAACCCCAAAAGACAAACAAAAACCCCAACCAACCAAGAAAAAAAAAAACTACAAAAAAACCTCAACAAACCAAAAACCCCAAAATGAAAAGAAACCCCACCAAACATTTGGCAATCAAGTGTGATCTCAATGTTGGGGAACTGTTTACAGGGTTTACAGGTAGTGGTGCATTTTTTATGAACAGTGAAGAATTCTCAGTAAGGTAGTAAACGGTAGCAGCAGGTATTTCTAAATAAAGCTCTCTGGTTTGTTTATTTTTAAAATTTATTTCATATTGTACCTACCGTCTTTGGTGTTTGAGGACTGCGTTGGAGGAATAGTGTCAAAAGCTAAGGTGTTTTGCTATTTTTTGTCTTTATGGTTTCAATAAGTTTTTTTATGTTGTTGTAAGTATCAGTCATCTCCTCTGTTTTTTCTGTACTTTCCAGTTTGCTTGACATGAGGAAGTGCAGTTGTATAATTTGGCTCTTGTTCTTGATCAGAGTTCTTGTGGTGGTATGGCAGGTTTAAATAGAAACTTCACGTTACGTAATTTCCCCGGAACAGATCTTTACTTATGCATGGGTGATGATACCGAGACATGTTACAGCATTGCTTTTTTAATTCGAGAGATCAGTTTTTAAAATCACAGGTGATGTTTGCCTTTTTCACATCTTTGCCTGGTTTTAAGCACTGTCTCAAAGGGTTCTGAGAGAGGAAGAGATCTGCCTGGCTTCTGAGGAACGACCTGGCAGTCGTGGGGATTAATGCGAGTCGCGGTTGAGCCATTGCAAGGGAGCACCAGGAGTGCGTATAGTACCTGGAGCACGTGATGAAGAAGGAGACACTGAGAGAACGGGGTTTGCTCAGCCTGAGAAAAGAAAGGGAGATACTAACAGTCTTAATGATCTACAGCTACCTGGTGGGAGTGTATTGGAGAAGACTGATTAAGAAATTCTGACTAAATACCAGGAAAAAGGTTTGCCATGAAGGTGGCCAGACAGAAACAGGGGCTCAGGAAAGGGACGAATGTCACACCTTGGAGATGTTCCAAGCTTGACTGGACACAGCCTTGAGCAAGCTGATCCGTTTGGCCCTGCTCTGAGCAGAGGTTGGACCGATATCTCCCTTTCAACCTAAATTATTTTATGATTTTGTGAAATAACATTTTCTTTTAAGACGATGCTGCTTGGGAACCCCTAACTTCCAATTTCTGGGTTTTTTTTTGTGCTGTTAACTGGAATAACTGCATGAGCCAGCAGTGCTAGAATACTCATGTTTCAGTGAGCTCTGTTTTTCTTTATTAGAATTGTTGGGAGTTTTTGTGAAGCTGAGCTGACATCTGTGTTTTCAGCATCGTCATCCACCACTTTTACTGAGCAATTTTAACGATCATTTGAAACAAATGTAAATACAGACTCCAAACATGACTTGCACAAATGAGATTCAGCCGAAGCTGGCAGTGTTTATGAAAACGGCCCAAGATTGAGGACTCGGTGGTTTTCAGCTAATAATTTGATTTACGCCCAGAAATTTATAGGTTGTGTATGGCAGACGGTTCTTTTCCTCTAGTGACTTTATTTGACTTGAAAAGTAAGTCGACATGTTAGATGAAGGTCTTAAATTGTCTCGGGAATGTTGCCCTAGCAATGGCTGGCCAGCGTGCGTCCTGTCTAAGTAACAGGTTAACATTTGCATGACTGCATATTTCTGTATGCTGGAGAACAAGCAGAACCAATCTTTTCACTGTAAGAAATCGTTTTATGTAGACGTTATTGTTTTACGCTGTTTAGAATGATTTAGAAACACCCAGGGACGTACTTTTCTAAAATGGAGATTCTGTCCTAAATGAAAAAATAGCATTAAGATAAAATCATTTTGAAGTCACTAGAGGTTTCCATTTTCTTCTATAAAACTCTGTTATTAGTTCAGTACTAGCTATTCTTTTAAGATCCTGTAATACTCCCTTTCAAATGTAGAGGGAATTTCTGTAAGCGAAGGAACTATTGTTTCACTTCCCGTTCTTGTCAGCTGCAAGCCACAAATATTTTGTAATTACAGTTAAGCCAGCCGTAGATTGCATTATCTACAGTATCAGATGAGCACAGTAACTTTCCTTTACAGGCGGTCAATGAGTGTGCGTTGCTTTCGCGTGCTCATTCCCATGAACAGAGGATGAGTGAAGGGAGGCAGTTGCCCAACACATGACAGGAGCGTTCCAGGAGATGCTCGCTGGAGGCTTCACAGTAGCTGATGTCACGCTGCTTTCCCTTCCAGGGAAATCGGTCTGTGTGCATACGTGCACATAAAACCTTGGGGAAATGAATTCCTTTAATAAGGCCCTGTCGGTAGTGTGATTATGCATCCGCGTAAATTGTTGAATAATTAATACAAAATTGTGCTCTCTTGTTTAAGCTTTTCCTTAAATGCTCATATAGCACCCTTCCCAGTTGATACCCAAGTGCTGCTTTGGAGACCTTTAGCTCCTTCATTGTCTATTGAATATGTGCTAACTACAGTTTTGAGCATTTATATTCCGGCTGACTGTGAGTAAACATATACAGGGAAGTGAAAAGAGGCTTCCGACAGGAAAGACAAACCACTTCTGGTGGTAATTGCGGCAAAATCACAAGCAAGGGAAGTTCAGATGGCTTTGACAGTAAGTGGCACTGCCAACACTAGCTATGGCAGCAGCTAATATTTTCAGTTTCAAATCCGCTGCTTGCACCCGGAAAGAACACATTGATCCCCACGCAGCGTTTCCAAGCTAACTCGAGACAAAAGGGTGGGTCTGAATCACAAGTATTTCTGCTGTACGGTTGAAAAAGTGAGCGATGGTCACATGTGCCTGATGACAGTCAGCTCTGTCTCACCTCGTGTTTTAACCACAAGTTAATTCCCTGTTGAAGCATCTGATCCAAAAAGGCTGTTTATTTCCAGGGGGCTGAGTATTTATTCTTCCGTGGGTGGGGAGTGCGTGGTGTAAAGAGAGAGCATAGCAAAGCCTAGTATATAAATCAGGGCAACTTACTTAATTATCTTAAAACAATAATCATTTTTCATGGGATAATAAAACTATTTCTTGATAACGCTTCTGACTTGTCAGTGAGTTTTCCTCTGGCATTTTGACAGAAATAACCTTAGAAAAGGGTTGGTTGCGAAAAAATGTACTGTGATGTTACAGATGCTCATGAAAGGTATTTCCTGTCGAAGAGGTTACGTAGAAGAAAGTCATGGATGTATTTGTATGAGAAAGTTAACAGGAGGCTGGTATCGTCGGTGCAGTGAGTGGGAGCGACTTGGGAAGGAATAAAGAGAAATAATCAGTGATGAAGGTTGAATGTGATGCAGTGGAACAAGGAAAATGACTGGAAAGCCAAAAAATTTCAAAATCAGCCCTAGGAAGAGGGCGCAAGGAAAGCAGTGCAACGGTTAAGATGGGGAAGGAGGTACTTAACAGGAATCTGGGAGGCCTTGTTGAGAAATCTAGTTTAAGGAGTTAACAGAAAACTTTAAAGATTTTATTAGAAACAATTTAGGATTTGGATCAGGCTTCAAGATTTTTCTGTCAAATGTCATAAAACTACCCATTTTGAACAGGAAATGAAACTTTGCCATCTTGTTTCAAAGCCGTGCTGTAATACAATAAGAACAGTTCCCAAAATACTTGACTCTGCCAGAAAGCAGCCTGCACGCCCTCGATGTAGCTAGCCTGGAGAAATAACCAAACTCAGGAAGCACCTGGTGTGCTCCGGTTGGGAGGCAGGTGGGGCTGCGTCGAAAGGTTTTAACTAGAAACAGGCGACATTCCTATTTTAGAAGTCATGGAGACAGACAATCCCGGACAGATCATTCACGGGGTTTCGGTTGGCTGGGGTTTTTGTTTTTAGCAACTCCGGATTCACTCGGAAGAATTGAAGATGCAAGGGAAGAAATACTTTCTTCCTCAGTGTTTTTATCTGCTATGTAATCACCCACTGTTTCAACGGGTTACCTGGAATTTACACATTTTTACACTGAAACGATGTGAAAAGCTCATGTACTGGTTTTAAAATTGAACGTGCGTACATAGGTTTTGTCCCGTTACATGAGATATTAAACTACAAGCATTACCGAAACGGTGGACTAATAATATGCGTAAGTTGAATGGCAGTCTGTAGGACTTCTCTATATGAGAAACGAGCTATCCTGTGCCCCCAGAGCGGTTATTTAGGACCAAAATGATAATGGACTTGTTGCTGAAAACTTTCAGATGCTCCGCTGGATGATTCAAAGTGAAGTCCAAAGGTTCCTGTGAATAACTGCTGCTTCATCAAAAATGAAATACCTAGTTGTCTGGCTGTCTTGCTAGATACTTCATTTTTGACTGAAACTTAGCCAGTATAGGTTGCAAATTGAAAGTGGTCATCTGGACACATTGGAGCTAGTGACAAAGATGAGCTGTTTTTAATCCTCTACCAAAGCCTCTTGGAAAAGGAGAAAAATTTTGAAAACAGCAGCACAGTCTTGCTGTAGATTTTGTTGTCTTCAAGGAATGCGGGAAGCGGCTTAGAAGAAGGCAAAACGTGGTATCATGGCCATCTTTTGATGGAGACTGTGAGGACTGATGTAGTGTCTTATACCTCAACAGCATGAGAAAACATTTCTGAACGACTTAACTTATGAAAGAAAGAGGTAGAGGAGCAAGAAGGAGATAAGACCCAAAATAGCACAAGCCCAATAAGTGTAAGATGGAAGATGTCACGCTGAATTTGAAGCGTAATTAAACCCTAAAAAAAGTTATTGGAAAAATGGCTTCTAATCTTATTATTTTTTTGCATCTTGGTGTCACCCTGCAGGGAGGCAAACCTGGTAAGAGATTTTACAGATTTGAGAAGGTTTACATAGGGTACAGCTGTCAAGTTGTCAGATACATTTTACTCTTTCAAAGCTTCAAAAGCTTTGCTTCTCTGTTTTTACATGAGTCTCATGACAGTGGAGGTGTTTGCTGGTATGGATGGATGGAGGTGAGGAGCTGGTCATCACTTGTCATAGCCTCCATGGACAATGGCTGNGGCTGGAAAAGACTTCTGAGATCATCGAGTCCAACCATCAAAAAAAACCCCCAAAAGCCCCAAAAAACCAACCAACCAACCAACCAACAAACCCAACAAAAACCCAAACCAGTCATTAGAAAACATTAGAAAACATTCTTGCCGTGGGATCCTTCCTGCAGCTGAATTCTGGGCTCGCGCTTGTGAGCCTTTAGGGGTGCCGTGGCTCGCAGCGCACGCTCAAAAGGCAACAGGCGACATCGGGTTTCGGCTCCTTTTGAGAGGTCAGTGAATACCTCGGGGTTCCATCGGCAATGAAAGGGGTGCGCAACCGGTATCGAAAGAGAGAACTGTTCCTTCACTGCGAGCTTCTCTGAAAGGAAATGAGCGGAGCTGATCCATGCGCCGTTGGAATTAGGCCACAGAAGGGCATTAGGAGGCAAGAAATTCCTATTTAGCATTTACAAATTGCTAGGGAGATAATTGATTGGAAAGCTGGCTGAAAAGCTTGGTTAAGGGAGGAGGGGGAATCCTGCAATGTGATTTGTCCAGCTACCTGCTAGTTCTCATACAGGCAAAAAAAAAAAAAAAATTCCCATCTGTTCAAGTTGTCATCTCTGCTAAAAAGGCTTTCTAGCTAGGATAAACCCCCTCGTCTTGGAAAGGAAGCAAATATTCCCTACCAGTGGATTCATTAGATCCGTAATGTCGAACGGCTGACTGGCTGGAACCGTGTAGTCCAGCTGAACCGGGATATTATTTTGTAATGTTTCGCAAATTACTGAAGCGCTAAGGAAACTGCTCATAGGACTTGAATGCTAATTAAAAGAAATAATGTCTCTCTGGTATATCCAGTGTCGCTCATCGTTAATGGGAAGAACCTGTTCAGTGCGGCTGATCATCAGAACCCCGTCTGCTGTACGTACAGTCGTTTCCCCTTTGGCAGCAGCCTTGTCCGGAAGGATCGAGCAGCACCCTTCAGTTAGTACCTCTTGAAAACCTTAATGGATTTCAGAAACTTCAGGGAAGTTTAAATGCTTATGTTCAAGGGCTTTAATCTCGCATAACTCGAAAGTTAGGGGAGCTGAAAATGCCGTAGAGGTACTGGAAGAAAATTTGTTTGAAAGGATCATGACAGTATCGTGGTTTTGGGGTGCCTACGTTTATTTGGAGTAGCTGCTTTTGACTGCGGTATAAAACCAGGTATGTGGAGATAGGTAGAAATCGGGTTTCTAGTTCAAGCTAAAGAATATTAGAAAAGCAGTTTTTAAACTGCTCCTATTAATCAAATTGTTCAGTGTTTTATGTTAGACCTTTAATGTAATGAATTAATTTAATAGATGAGAATTCAATTTATTAAAAGAGGAATTAAAAAAGATTTTGAGTCCTAAGAAAAAGGTGGAGAAAAAGAAGGCAGCAACTCTGAGTGAGAAGCATCTTTTTTTCTAAGTAAAATTTTCACAAATATTTATGACTATGTGTATACCCAAATAATTGAACAAGTTTTAATAGTTGACTCACTTCTGTCATGCTTCGCTCTTCTCAGTGGGCATCCATTCCCTTGGATTACTATAGTGTATTTTTCATGGTATGCATACGTGATTTCAGGTATGAATGTCTCTATTTAAATTCTGTGTATCGACGTTCTCGTTTAGCACAGCCCCTGCTATCTGGTTGGGTCTGGAAGCGCCGTTTCAGATTTAAAAGGGGGTATCGGAGACAGCGTTCATCGCATTCACTTTGGTGAAAGTCTCTGTATTTAGTAGCACAGACTGGGTATTAAAGATAGCCTTGTATCGAAGGAATCCCAAACCTACCAGATTCTTGGGACATCTCTTCCTGTGTGATTTAAACATTGCTCGCTCTAGTCTGACCACATAGCGTCGTTAGGACATCGGAGCGCTGGTGTTGTGAAATGAAGTATTTTTAAAAAAGGTTTGAGCTTTACTCATAGACTGTGCAGCACTGTTGAAATGAATTTGAAAAGAAGCTTACTTTAATGCAATTACGTTCATCAAGTGATATCATGAAAGTAAAATGTATTTAGGTGTTTCCAATCAGGCCACGCTTAAGAAGTGATTTAATTAAAAGATAGATTAACACCGCCGGATCCCATTTTGTTCATTTTTCTGTTGATTTTTGTTAACGTGTCACTGTCATGTATCGAACAGTAGAAGCTTGTAAAATACTGTCAGCTTCCGGAGAAAATGCTACAACCATTGAACCCATCGACACTTGTTTAGGAATACGGCTTGTAATGTTTTGGGTTGTGCCAGGCTTTGTGTTTGGGGTTGAGAATCGGTTTAAAAGGGAGAAACCTTTCACAATATTTTCAATTACAAACTTCAGACTAAAATTATCTTTCTCCTCACTCACTGGTGCTTACAAGGAGTGCCTGCATAAATTGTTAGCGTGATTCCCCTGGGAATAAATGAGAATGGACTACTGCAAGTAATAAAGCATAATTGGCACGTGGAATTCCCGAGCGATACTTGGGAAACACGAATTAATCTTCTATGCTGCAATGCAGCTGCTGTACCTTTGGCATACCCCTATGATGTTTTTTTCCTTTCTTGTTCGAGATAACTTCTTTCATTGTTCTGTGATTCTGTAATTGTTACAATAATCACAGCACTGCCACTCGGAGCCATTTTCCTTTTAAGCTCATTTGTGTTGATTACAGAAGTTCCTAAAAAGTTTCCCTTGTTTTGGTCCTTAAATTTTAGTATGACAGGTACAGAGTATTTGGTAATCCTTTGGTAGAGTGCCTTTTCAGGAATGTGAGGTTTGCAATATGAAATATTCTCTGCCCTCTTCATGCTGTTTAATTAATTGAGGCTTTAATATAAAATTTAAAAAAAACGCATTTTAATTTGAGTTAGAAAACGTCTTCGTGACCCTGAAAAGACCCTTTGTGTTGTGGGTTAGACGGTACAACGCTACATTGTGTAGGACCGCACCAAACGGCAGGTTCTGTCTCTTCGGCGTGATAAGAATCTGAAATGCTCAGTAACAGATAAAACACATTGAAGGTTTTAATAGCGCAGTATTGCCATCGCTGAACTTAGAAGAACATCTTTTGAAAAGCCTGCTCGCTGAATGGTTTGCTGGAAGTGACAGGTAACTTCAAACCCATGTACAGGAAAAAAAAACCCGTGTGGAAGCAATAAATCCAAATAGCGATTGGGAAGAGCAGCCTGCGTTGGAGCAGAAAAGTTTCTGTTGAACGGATTTATTTGAAGAAGTAAATGAAAAGCATGCTGGACAAAAAAAATTAACTGCTGTTAAAATTATAGTATAGAGATTCAATCAACTGGACAAAAATCTAAAAACAGCAATGGCAAAATAGATGGTTAAAAAATGGAAGGATGCAAAGGAGAAAAGAAAAGCTCATGAGGAATGCATATGATCAGTATCTGATTTTTTTTTTTTCACATTTTTATGCGTTTTATCTGCCAAGGGAGTATTTTTAACTAGTAAGAAACATGGGATTTAGTATTAAATGCATTTTCGCATGCACATTTATGTCAATATAAGGTTTCTGTTCCTTAGTCTATACTCTTGTAGAACATAGAAGATGTTGAGATTTATCTGGAAGAGCTAGTGTGTCTGAGTCAAGGATGTTTCATCTATAGGTTGAGGTTTATATGGAGACTTGCTGGGAAATCCACACCTTTGACACGGTGAAAGCCTGTAATAAGGGGAAATTTCAGGAGCTTTCTAGGAGATGGGTCTGCATTTGTGTGTGTGATTAAATCCCGTAGGAGCTAAGAATTGTCATAGTTCTAGCCCATTCTCGAACAAAGTACATTTCTTTAACCTACCTTTCAAATTATGTAGGAAAAATGCATGTAATTTTTAAATGGAGCAGGAGAATAATTCATTGTTGGGTTCATTTTCCTACTGAAATAAAAAATAAGAAAGCCAGCTGCAATTGTTAGACATACCACAGACTCCACTGCTGTTCAGCAGTCATTACGATGATGATGATGATGATGATGATGATGTGGTCAGCATAAGAATCCTTGAATAGCAGAAATCAGTGGCAAAATACTGAACGATTTAAATACACTTTTTTCCGTGTGAAGGAAGCCAAGTATTATTGGCAGGAACAGTGTAGAGTACTCTTCAGATACGAAGATAATGCGACGGTGACGTTCCGCCACAAAGCCTTCTTGAGTGTTGAATTGGAGCCACATTTTTTTTTTTCTTTTTTTCCCCCAAGAACAAGGAGGTACAAAAGCAAAGATGAATGCACCGGAACAATTTACTGGAAATTAATCGTGTCAGAAGAAGGATCCCCTTGGGATTTATTCCAGTGCTAAGAAAGAAAAAGCAACATAGGTCCAAGAAGTCTTTGGAGATGGCACTTAAAACTCTGAGGGGAAAGTAGGTGTATTTCTAGGTTATAAAGAATCTGATTTCATCATCCAGGTTTTTTTAAGCCTTACACAGTAGAATTTTTGAAGATCTAGTTTTTCCATTGTTATGGCCATCTGACGTCAGGGTATTCCCACTGATTGAAGTGGAATTATTCTTGAACCCTGAAGTGTTAATTTAATGCTATCTTCATCAAGTAACTCACGGCTGTCTGCCTCGTGGGGCAAAGAATTATTTCCGAAGAAATAAAGAAGGATGGCCAAAGGAGATTTCCTTTGCTGCCTGTGTTCACCTACCAGACCCTCATCATTAAATGTGACAACTACAGGGCACTACCATGAGATCTGTGGAGGCAAATCTAGAAGGAGTACTTAATATTGTCATTAATTTTGCTTATATTTGTTTTAAAGGGACTTTGTCTCTGGATTGAGGGAGGGCGATGGGCATGTGTTGGCGGCCATTCCATGTTTTTCTGTGCTCAGAGTAGACTTCAGCGCACCGGCAGCAAAGGTTTTGTCATTGAAAACAATGACCCTGCCTAAATTGTAAAAGAACAAAATGATGTGCAGACCAATCATCAAGTGACTAATGAGACCAAACAAAGAACTTGCAAACAAGCCCAAAACTATTGACACTAGAAAGTACAGAGCTCTGGGGTAAGGGAAAGTGCAGAGCGTGTTTATAAGCAGCGAGCTGAAAGGCAAGCAAACAGAAGTCAAGGCATCTGTTGTCTTCTAGGGTTTATTGTTCCCATGTTGGCTGTGATGAAAGCTCCTTCTCTAGGCTGGCAGAAAAGAGAAGGAAACTCAGATAACTTCTGCAAGCTTTGTTGATTTAAATAAACTCTTTATACGTTTTGCAGCAGCCTTTCTCGTCACATTCTCTTCCCACCTTTTGGTCTGCTTTTTTAATTTCTGCTTGTTCCCAGATTTTTTTATCGTGTCTCTGCTCCTGAGCGGTATGGATGCATCCCTGGAATATCTTTTGCTTCCTTGTTCACAGCTGGCTGTTGAAGAATGTACTTCTGAAGAACACGCAGTCCTGCAGGATGTTGATTTAAGAAAAAGAAAATAAAAACAGGAGAAGCTAATTAGCTTGACAGCAACAGTACAGTGAGACCAGTTATAAATATTCCTTAAAATTATTTTCTATGAGACTGCAAGAAGGAGCAGAAGCCAGAGAGGTGGCAGAGGATCTTTTGGTAGGGACTCTTGAGTTATGGGGCCAAACCTTTTTCATTTCAAGGAGATATGAACAGGTTTGTGGCTGGGGAGGTAGCAGACTTTGCTCTAAGGGCAGTAAGGGCTAGCAAAATTAAAATGTTTGCAAGTTACCACCCTTTTTGTTTGTTTTGGCTGATGCTTTGTGTCTGACCATGCTCTACATTCAAAGAAACTACGTGTTCTAGGAGTTGAGAACAACTGAGGTGCCCAGGACACTTGGCTGTCCACCAGCCATTTAGGGTTGGTATCTACTGCAATACTTCCAGAGTAGAGCTGAAGATGCCATGTTACAGAGGAAGCAATCAAAAGCAGTTTTAATCATGAAATTCAAGTAAAAGTAGAGAGGTTTTGCTGCAGTATTAAATTTTTACAAAGTGTTGAAGGGACCAGCATGAGCAGATGAGCAATATTCTGCACAGGAATGCACACGCTGGGTAAGGAAGAAATGCTGGGGGGACCCTACTGTTATTTAGAGAGGTTTTTCCCCTGTTCACATCCCAGGTAGCTGCGTGGCACCGGTCGTCGAAGAAAAACCAAGAGTTCCAGTCTCATCCTCCTTTTTACACTTACCTTTTTGGGACTGGTCCCAGTTTTCATAGCTCTGCATTGTGAGTAGCAGCTGCCTGCCCCAAATCAAGAGATCTTCCTCGCTCTGTCCAGATGTATCTTCTTTAGGACAGTTGTGTTTCCCTCTGATGGGACCCCACTAAATTCCAGATGTTCACAGGCAGAACTAGTTAGTTTTACTTGACCAGGAATGAGGTGGACCTGGACCTCACTATAAAGCAGATTTATCGCTACAGCAGCTGTGGGTGTGCAAGGTACCTGTATCCTGGGATACAAATAATTTTATGGCCTTAGCTTAGCACTATTTTGCATTGGATGCAAACTGCGGGGCTGTACTACTGCGTAACTTAGAATTCTGGTTTTACAGAGCTAAGCTTAGATGGTCCTTTCTCCTTGTAGGCCAAAGAAATCCAGCACTAACTTTTCGATCCAGAGAAGAGGGTAGGTTTTTGTCATCAGCTTTTCTTAGCAGCTTTCTCTACTTGCACATACGACTTAGCAGAAAAAGGGGATTTTTCCTGTAAAGGGCAGGCTAGGCAGCAGACTTCCAGTCATTTTTAAGTCAGGCTTCAGACTTCAGTATCGTGATCAGTGCAGACAGTTGTTCCTACAGGACTGCAATGACTGAGAAACGCAGAAGCTCACACTAGATTTATGTCAGCAGATACAGGGCTGCTGCAGGCATGCTGTTCAGGGACACTTCTCTTGCTTTGATCTGGGGTTCGTTGGTAATTTATATCTAGAAGTTGCGTTTTGTTGACAAATACTCACAGACCTGATTTACTTTTATGTTAGGAGGGCTTGATGGAGAAGAAGGGTGTTTCAGCAGTGACAAATACTGCAGTCATGGAAGAATTTAAAAAGAAAAAGACTTAGAGAAAGCAAGCTCCTCTTCTGTATTAGGAGAAATTGATGCCTAGAATAGATTACTACCAGGAATCAGCATTTTTAAGGGAAAATCACTGTGGAATGTAACTGTTAACTGAAAAGGATGGGTTTTCCTGACCTTCCTTCCTTTCTCTCCCCATGTCCTTGGGAAATGCTGTTACACGTCACTGATCCGAATACTGCTGAGTTCGGCAAAGCCAGCTGATTCAAGTTGTTGACTTTATTACTTCTGAGTTTTAGATGAGGTTTTAAAATACTCTATCCTTCACTGTCAAATAACCTGAGGTCCATTGCCACACTTCGAATAAAATAGATATGAACTGCTTTTGTTTTTAACCTCTCCGAGACCCAGAAGGATGCTTAAGCGAATGTCTTAATAAGTAATAACTCCTGTTAACACTTTAGCTATTATTGTACCTTTCTTTTTGATACTCCTTTTTGTATGCTGAGGTATTTGCATATAAAAATTCAAACACTTGGAGTCTCATTCACCAAAATCATTCAACTGAAAATTCCCAGACTGCACCGTCCCCGAGATCGCACTGTTTATTTAATGGATTTTAGGCATACCTTTTAAACACAAACACTCAAAAAGCTTCACTCAGTATGCATGTTATGTAATTTATATTGGGTTTTTTTTAATGTTAACTAAGAAAAACTTTAGAGTAGTGTTACAGAAAATACAGGATGAAAAAAATAGAGTCCTTGTTCTTAATGGGTTACAGGTTGTTTTCGAAACAAAACAGATGAGGGGTAGACAAAACAGGGTTTCTAATGCAAATGAGAATGGGGTGGTATATGAATTTAGTTTTTATTTTTAATAGGCTACCTAAAATAGAGAGAAGGCATCTATGATACGGATCTCCCTTTTTATTTGAGGGGTTTGCTTTGGTTACTAAACAGGAAAACATGTCACATTGCCGTGATGCAATACCATTGACTTCATAGAAAAGTTATCACTCCACAAACACAATGATTTTTGTTTGGTTAATTTAAAACTTTTCCTTATCTTTTCATTTTCAGACTGTAGTCCGGGTGGGGCAGGGTCAGGTCTAATTTTGTTATGTTACCTCCACCCATGTAAGGAAATTCTTTGCCTTCAGCATCAGCTATATTGTTTCTGGCAAAGTGGTGGCAGCTTACGAAGCGTTTGCCAAGGTTTTTAATGCTCGGCCTAGGCAAAATTAGCCCAGGTAAACCATTGAGTTAATTAACTCACAAAAGCTTGGATGCTTACGAATTGAAAACTCTGTTGGATCCACAGTGGCCGTCTTACCGAAAGAGCAGGGTTCCAGTGAGGGTTAGGGAGTTCAAGAATCTATGAAAATATAAGCGCTCGTTTTTAAAAATAGAAATTACTTCTAGGCAGTGATGATTCAGGCGAGACTAGTGTAAATTAGTCAGTGAAAACCCATATGGCTTTACAAGTGTGCTTTTAATTGTGGGTTTTTTTAACTTAGTACTGTAGGGACCAGGTTTTGGTGCCTGCTGGATTTCGCTCGCTAAATGAGAGGTTTAATTTGAACACCTGAGTTTAAATTGTAAAAATATTACACAAAGCTTCAGCCTGGCTTAGCAGTTTCCGTGCAAGACAAACATGAATAGAATAACAAGAATAGTTCAGAAATAAATGAGGTAAAATGGAAGACCCACCCTTGGTGCCTTTGCACGACTCTGGTCTGCATTATGCATGGGTCAAATGATTGTCTTTTTTTCCTTTGGGATTTGAGAAGGACCGAGTCTTTTAAAATAAAAAGCACATAGTAGTTGAGCTTGTGCTCTGTCTTCCCCAACAAACTGAAATGGCAGTTTTTAAATGGAGCGTGGTTGAGACCTGTAAATGTTCTGGTGGAGAGACCTCAAAGTACGTTATGTGAATGGGCACGTTACGCTCGACACGGTGTCTTTTCTACATCGTGCATTATCATCTTTGATTAAGACCAGTGTCCCAAAGGCAACCACATGTACTAACAGTATCTGAAATAGTTTTCTTCACATCCTTGCTTTACAGGAAATCTTTATAGAATGCAGAATGATTAAAGCCAGCGCATATGAGTTAGAATAGAATAGACTAGACAAGACTAGAATAGAAGGTAGTTCCTAAAATGTTGAATAGAATCTCTTGAATTAAAAAAGAAAAACCTCCTCAAAATGATGATCTAAACCAGGACTGTGATTTTGTTCCTAGGAAAACTATGTTATGTTATATTTGAAACTTGATGTTAAAATCAGAAAAATGTTCTCCCTCCCCCCCATATGTCATTTCATTGGTTTGAATTAACGTAGAGGATTTCTTATACAAACATACATTCCTTTGATTGTGTATCCATTGCCTTTGTTAACAGTTTCAAGTTTTGGCAGTCCTAATTTCAGCCATTATCTGCTAAAGCTTGGACTCAGGTGGGGAAGTAGTTTTTTATCTTTAGTCTGAGAATTTCACTGTAAATAAATTATTTCTTAAAAATCCTTGACTTTTTTCTATCCTTGGAAATGGTAATTCTGTGGTACTTAACTTCATATTAACTTAGTTCTGATGCCAGATTTGTTAAAAAAAATAATAATCTTGATTTCCTTTTGAGGTTGGAAAAAGACAGGTTTTTCAGTCTGATTGTAATACAGTGAGTGATTTAGTAATCTTTTGAGATTCAGAAAGAGAACAAAAGCCATTGTAGTGAAATAATGTGTGTTGGGGTTTTTTGATTTTTTTTTTTTTTTTTCCAGTTTCCTCTTCAAGTTGTGTGATCAGAGATTTTGAAAAGACTTTTTATTTCGAACCCAAATTGTGATGTTCAGTGGTTTGGGTCAGAGTTTTTGTAAGTAAATGAGATTCAGATTAGGTATTCTAAAATCCCGCATGAATCTTAATTTATATCGTATAGTTCAGGAAGTCATATCTTTTGTTTTAATATTAACATATCCAGCTTGATGTAATAATTACCGTTTTATGGAATGAATAGATACATTATCATCGAAAGCCATTTGTAAGCCACCAGCTCTCCAGTCCTGTAACTGATGGGATTGTCACTCTTTCGGGCCAAGGATGAGTTTTTTTAGCGTGCGTTGGAGCTGCGCCTTAGCCGTGGGTTTACGTGGCTGCCAAATGTGCCTGTTGCATTGCGCTGACTTTAATAACTTCAATTCTGGCAGCTCTCTATCGATATTTAAGAACTTCGTCATCTTGAAACCGCTCTATAATTAATGAAAGGAGAAAGGCTGTAATGCAGTTTTCACATGCGGATAGATTTGTTTGCTTCTGAATGCTTTGCCACGCTTTGGTGTTCGTTCTTACACCTCTCTCTCATATATCTCTATATCGCATTGTGGGGGGTATTCTGGCATTTTAGCACAAAACTTCAGAGCTGTGGTCTTTGCAAGAGGAGTAGGGAAATAAGGAAGTTAATATCTTTTGATACTCCTAGAACTACAGACCACAGCTGTAGATGAGTTAATTCCTAATGCTGGGTAGATAATAGTTGCAGAGAATAAACACGTGTTGAGGTGGGCTTCGTCTCGCTCAGCTTTGTATGACCACCGTGTGGACGTGTATATCTAAACGAATTATCTGGGCGCTCTTTGCGGTCAGTGAAGAGGAATAGGCACTTAGCATGCTGCGTTTCATCTGACCTATTTTAGCCATCTATCTCAGAGGGGGATGAATCGCACCACAGAAGTACCAGCTTCTCTCCGTTGACTCTGAAAAGGACCTAGAGTGACAAACTCCAACGTCGATGTCTGCGCTGTAGAAGGCTTAAGTTAAATGACGTGAATCCCTCCTGCTGGGTTTAACGTAACAAGAACATATGGGCTTGATACGAAGGCAGGGGGAGCGAGCTCTGAAATACTCGTTCATAGCACACTGGAATGAAAAAATCACAGCTGCCTCACAAAGGGAGCATTTATAATTGCTTTGCCAAGTTTAAACTCTTTATTTACATTGATGAGCAGAGTTGCACTCCAGCCCCGTATTTGATGTGAAAACCTTTAGGAACAGATATGCTCGATCATAAAAGTTTGCAAGTTCCGTTCTGGGGGAGTTTCAGGATTGTCGTCGTGGTGCGGCGATTCTCCTGAGAGCACAACCGGTCTTGGCAATGTTATACATCGTTTGTATTCTCTGAAAGTGCAAGACAGGCCTGCTATTGGGAATGTATGGATTTGGTGTGAAAATGAATGCCCTTGAAATGGGATGCTCACTTCTGCACTCTGTGATGCTGAGGGCTCATCCCTTTAGCGTTGGAAAAGCACACGAAATGTTCGAATCCTCGTGCTAACCTGGGGCTGCGCCTTATGAACTAAATGTGCATTGCAAAATGGATTCCAGTAAAGCTGTGGCTATACCAGGAGAGACAAGAACCGAAGCTGCGTATATGCATGTCACTGTAGGCTTTTATGGCTTTGTCGTTGGGAACTTCCTGACATCTTTGTCAAATGAACGTCCCAGCCCTAAGCTCGTATTACGTGATTATTTTAATAAGAATTGTATTTGGTAAAGCTGACATCACTTCTATAACCTATAGCTCTTTCCCAGCTGCCCGGTACGTCTTCCTTCGCTTAACGGAGCCTTCCCGTGGCTGGAGGCCTCAAGTAGCCGCCCCGGCTGCTGATCCCTCGGGACCGGCCTTTGATATGGGTAGCTGGCAGCACGGCTGAGCGAGCCGGCTACGTTGTGGTGGCTTGAAAGAAATTCCCATGGTTGCTGCTGGTTTGGCACGGCGGCCCATCTGTTTGATTTCTGACGGCTATAGTTTTTGCACTAGTAAGTTTGAGGCAGGTTTAATGTCTAAGGTTGAAGGAAAAATTGCGCCAGGGGAGGTTTAGATTGGATATTAGGAAAATGTCTTTCCTGAAAGAGCGGTGAGGCATTGGAACAGGCTGCCCAGGGAGGTGGGGGAGTCCCCATCCCTGGAGGGGTTCAAAAACCGTGTGGATGTGGCACTGGGGGCCATGGTTTAGTAGGCATGGTGGTGGTGGGTTGACGGTTGGACTCCATGATCTCAGAGGGCTTTTCCAACCTTAACGATTCTATGATCCTGTGAAAAAAAATCAGCCTGGGCTAGGAAGTGTTTTACACTTGGTAGGCGGAGGATGAAGAAGACAGTTTAGTATGAAGTGGATTTTGGATATAAACTTTTGGCCACGAGAATTCCAGTGGCACAATGTTACTGTTTTCCTCAAAGCGTCCTTCGCTAAGGATGTCTGTATGTAAAGTTTGAATTTCATCTGACAGTTGCTGTAGCCGTGTGCTGATGGTGGGTGAAACTTTTTTGCAGAAGGAAGATCTCTTCTGCTGCTCGTCGTCAGTTCCGAGTGATTTGTGTCTGCTTTGGTCAGTCTGTTAGCCTCGTCGTAGACGTTGGGCTTGATTTTGCTGGGGCAGAAACTGTTTCTTAAGGCTTGCACAATTTTGCCCTTGTTTTTTCCCCCCTGACTTTTCAAAACGATTTAACTAATCAAATGCAATTCTATAAGAAGTGCATTCTTGAATCTGTTGAAATCTGGTATATGCTAGTTCAATGAATGTACTTTTTAAATGGATATCTGTGAAACTTGATATATTTAAATAAGTGTATAAAAAAATACATAGAATCATAGAATTGTTAAGGTTGGAAAAGACCTCTGAGATCATCTAGTCCAACTGTCAAGTGTTTAAGTATATTTAAATATATCCAGAGTCGAATATTTAAATGACACTGTCAGTCACTTGCAAAGTTGTGCGTGCTTAATACAGGACTTGCATTAAACCTACGTGTAACCTGGGCCATGCGATGTGCTTTTACGGCTCTGGTCACAACAGGGCTTTTGAGTTGGAACTTTGATGTCGTCCTCTGGTAGCTACTAAGTTCATGACGCCTTTCTGTTGCGTATTTGGTATTCCTGTGCGCAAAAGAGAGATGTGGTGCCTGTGTGAAATGGCAGCTGTTGGTCAGCAGTTTTTAACAAGCAAATAGCTGCGTATCTGAAGCATGCCGATGTTGAGTGGCTTGGTCATGTCACTTGGAGCCGCGGTACAGTGACTTGGAAGAGTGCTCCGGCTGGTAGAAGCCTCATATCCTTGCATATCCTAGCTCCTTTTCTTGACATGTATGACATCTCCCTGAGCGTGTTGACTTATCCAAACCTGACCTCACTGTTCTGCTATGGCCGTATTACACAAGTGGATGGAAATCATTTAATATTACGTGATATTGTTACGGTGCTCTGTGGTGCCATCTAATGGAAATAAAGCATTGTCATTCCTCCTTGGCCAACGTGAAGGATGTCCACCTGTCACTATCCAGGCTAATAATTATAGGTGGAGACGTGTTAAAAGAAGTTATTTGAACGTCTGACAAATCTAAATATGAATATTAATAAATCGTATGCAAAAGTCCACATTGTTTTTCTTCCTTTCTTTCTTAATTATCTCTAATTCTTTCCCTCGTACAGGCTCTTGATGGAAATGTATACGATCACCTTAAGGATTATTTAATGGCATTCAGCAGGACTGAACTAGAGACGTGCCAAGCTGTACAAAACACATTCCAGTTTTTACTGGAGACTTCCAGCAGGGTAAGTTTTTACTGAATGATCCTTTGTAACGGAATACTTATGGCATATATAAGTTCCCAGGCTTAAGATTTGCTTCCAAAATAATGACAAAACGAAATGGTTATTATTTTTGGTTACTCCGGACTGGTATTAAGTTAAAAGAAACTAGACAGTTTTCTTGGGGAGGACTTTTCCTCTTGCCACCCAGATTGCGTTCTCATGAGTGCATTTACCCAGTACAAGATCTTTAGAGAAGAGCCATCAAGAGACGTTCCGTTATACTCACTCTGCATGTTTGGAAAGAGAAATGGCAGCTGAGTTCTGCACTGGGTAATCTGGAACCGTTATTACTCATCCGTCACAGCAAAGCCCCGTGAAACTGTTTGGATCACTTCTTAATAATTGACTGTCATCTTAAAAAAGCCAAAATATTACGGCCTTTTCTCCTCTGATTTAAGAATGGCAGATACAGAAAACAGATTAAAGTCTTGTCATAGACGTGGTTTGTTTGCTTTGTAGAGCAGCCAGAATCAGGAATATGTGATCGCTTCCAGGATAATTTTGATACTTAAATAATTCATTTGCTGGACTAAAAAAAAAAAAAAATAATAATTGCTGTTGAGCTCAAACGAGCTGCTTCGGAGCAGTCATAATATTCCTTTATACATGTACCTTAACCATCCGCACAGAAACAGAGCTCATTTATGCAGGGGCTTAGGCAGAAACAACATCTTTAACATGTTTCTTACTCACCTGCAGGCATGCTAACGTGCACCTTATTAGGTACCAGGTCAGTGGATTAAAAATTGGCTTCGGAAAATTGGTTGCCTTCGAATTTACGTGGCAGTGACTGTAAAGACAGTGAAAATACTGTTTTGTCTTCTGTTTCAGTAATTAGGCCTTTCAATAATTTACCTTGGTGTGTATCATTCAGGTCAGCTTAAAATATCTTCCCCAAAAATGCTGCTTTGGAATCTTTTAACTAAATGTGCTTATGTATAATGTCTACATAGTCATACTTACTTTCTTAATGCTGCATTCAGTGCTCTGCGATCAGAATATGTGGAGTGTTACCTGTTGGAGACTTTCATCTAACTAAACTGTCATTTCCAAACAGCTCATTTGAGTAGGAATACCTTCGTCGTGTATTTGTGTGCGCTGAGCTTGTGATAGCTTGTGCTAGCAACCCTCTGTGTGGCCAGAAGCCTGCAGGTCTGGCTTGTTTTATGGAGTAACGTCATGCTGTATGTTTGAGGAAAATAGTTCTGTTTCTGCTTTACTAAGTTAGTACAATGCCTGGAGAACGAGGAAAAATGTAAATACAGCTGTCAGGCCTGAACAGGATTTTTACAACTGGTTTATGGCTCAGCAGCACCAATTTTCTTGCAGTTCAGGAGCGCAGAGAAGAAAAAAATTGTGTTTTACGTTACTACTGAGAACACATGTCTTGCTCTGAAATACTAAACACGTTGATCGGTGGCTTATTCCGCGGACATGGGCTTTGCTCATCCTTTCTTTTGAACTTTAAGCCTTTCCTTAGGTCCACATTGCAGGGATCGGCCCAAAAAGGAGAGGTGAATCTGGAGTAGAAACTCTACATCAAAAGCTATGGATGTGTTTCAAAAGGAGAATAGAATAGCATAGAATCATAAAGGTTGGGAAAGCCCTCTGAGATCGTCCAGTCCAACCGTCAACCCAACACCACCGTGCCTACTAATAGTAGCTTGAGTGTTAAACATGTAACAAATTTGTTTAGCAATTTAGGAATTCTGAATAAAACCCAGCTTGCTATCAAAGCGAAGGTTTAAGTATTTATTGTGGTTTTTTAGTACTTCACCTGTTCTTTGGTAGTTTTAAGTACAAGACCACAAGCTTGCCAAGCTACGTTTAGGGAAGACACTTTAGATCATTGGTCGAAATGCTTTCATTTTTCCATCGGAACTATATTTCTGTTTACAGGATGGAATTAAATTGTATTTGCTTTAGAACAAGACAAGTTGCTTCCCAGAAGTGCCTGCTTACCTCTTGAATGTCAAATGTCTTGAATGGCTCAGGAGATTGTCAGACCCGTAATGCTAGTGCAGGTTGAGGGGAAACATCTCAAACCCAAGTTTTTTGTATGAAATCAAGGGGTTTTTTTTCACAGTTTATCGTAGCATCGTTTGCTGCAGCTTTGGCGGTTTTATTACTGCTAGATTGGGGTGACCCCTGTCATTCCTCTGGCATGTCCAGGAAATACTGCCCTCTGACACTGAGCGTATGAAAATGCAATTTAAGTTTTTTTCACTTGAACAGTCTTATTCAAAACTTGCACTTCTTGCAGTTCTTTTTTTGGAAAAAGTCTGATTTTCTTTGGAACATTTTCTGAAATTCCATTGCTGTTTTGAATAACATTTCTGTGATGTTTCTGGTAAGAAGCTTCACCAACCTAGGGCGAATAGTTTTGTTTATGCACGTCTCTGACTATGCCTTCTTTCTGCATATGGTATATATTTAACATCTGATTTCAAGTCTGTTGTAACATGTCAATTGACACTGACTTCATAAAGAAACTGCGTGAGAACATGGACTTAATTTCTCAATAACAGGAAATCTATTTGGAAAAGCTGCTGCTTATTCCTGAGAATACTGTGGTGCTTAGGAGTCTTTTTATTTTCTTTTTAACAATTGTCAAATACATCGTGCAACGTGCTCCGGGGTATTAACTTGCTGGACTTTTGCACGCTCTCCCAAGTCTCACGTTAGGATAACGATTGTTCTCACTTATAACGAAATATCGTTGCTTTGAGGGAAGGTTTCTTGGGAGTGCTCTTCTAAAGACGGTTTTTCTTCTCTGAAGAACTGAGTTGCTTTTGAGTTAGAGGTCTACGGTGAAAGCTTATTGCATTAAAATAACTGTATAGGTTTTCATGTCCTCAGTAACTACACTTTGGGGTTTTTTTCCTAACTGAAATTGGTTTGCAGTCGTTTCACGTGTTTGACGTGGCACAGAGTTGTGTGCAATGGTCAGCGTCCAGGTGTGTCTGAAGGACTACGTGAAGACCGGAGCTGTTTCACAGAAATGATCCCGATGCCATGGTCAGCGTTGAGCATCACCCGAAGCTACAGCTGATTCCTCCTCTAGTATTTTCCAAATTCCTGTTTATGGGAATTCCTCATACAGACTCCCTGTATGCCTTCTCTGTATATTTTCTATGCATTTGAATGTGTTTACGTTCAACTGCTCAAATTGGCGCAGTAATTATGTACTTTACAATTTTAAATGAATGCGTTATTGGCCCTGGAGGACTATTTACTTTCTTTAACTGAAGATTAATTTTTTTACAGTTCAGTATTTCGGTAACACAAGCAAGATTCTGACGCATTAGAGAACATGTATTTACCATTGCACATACGGCGTAATCAGAATTCTCGGTCGTGTACAATGGTGCTGCTATTTCTGGATAAATACCATCTTTATTACACTCTTCTGTACATTTAAACCCTCCGTTTGGTAGTAGATTTTTATAATTTCATGCTGCTATTTACGCATTTTCATCAATTGAAGCAGTGAATACTCTCTAGAGTTCTTCAACCAGTGATACTATTTTTTCATATTGCAATCACTGAGGTTTTCTTTATAAATATGTGTAAATTGTGACATAAGAGATTTGTTTAGGGATACGTGTCATGCGATCTGAAATGTATCATTAAACAAATTTAGGAGCTGAAGTAGTTTTGGTTCAGCAAAATGCAAGCAGTGAGAGTTTTCTCTGAAAGCAATTTAATATAAAGAGACGAATTTTGCGACTGATTTTGTATGCATTATTCCAAATAGTCTTTTCAGCTCCTGCAACTAACAATTTGTGGAAAAATAAGACATTTCGGCTGCAGAAAGAACTGTGTACACTGTATCCGCAAGAGGAGAGAAAAATATTGATGGTGGTGTTTGAAATAGTGGACTAATTTTACTGTAGCATGTTTTTAAGTTTACAAAATAACCGATCTATGTGGCCTTTGTTATTTTCTCAGGTGGTGCGGGATTACAATCTGCAGCTGTTTTTACAGGAGAACTCTGTGTTTCACAAACCGCAGGCTTTCCAGTTCCAACCAAGTGACAGTGACACTGTAAGAACCCCGCTGAATTCCTTGATTTATTTGTTCTTGCTCTATTTTTAAGAATCCTGTTAGAAATGGGTAATCTCTTAGTGCTCACTGGTATCCCAGTCTGGTTTAACCTCGTGCTGTGTTTTTGGAAAAGAAAGGGAAAGTGGCCTGATTCCACCAGCTCTGCTTGCAGTAGGTGGGTGGTCATAACAAAAGCAACATACAGGCTCAGCGTCATCCGCAGAAGAGCAGAATCTGTTTTGCTTCCAGTTTGTGAGTAGCAGGCCCGTGTTCCTCTGCTTTCAGCATAATTCTCACTACATTTCGTTAGGTTTTTTTATCGCGCTGGTGAGGTTCTTACAACATTCCCTAATACTGGGTTATAACATGTGTGATGCTACGCCAAATAAACTGTCCCTATGCCTCCAAATTACTCAATGAGTACTTATACATACATATGAGAAGTGATTGCTTTAGAAAGAATACTGTTAAAACATTGCATTGCAAAATAATCTCGGAAAATATTCTTTTGGTGCATATGTTGCTTCCAAAGCAATCATTAATGACGTTGAGTAAATCGTAGTATGTAAATACATTTCCAAACAGCACTTTAAAACCAGCGGATTGCTGATGTCCCACCGACATTGCTAACGTTATTTTAAGAAATAACAGTTTAAAGTAAGTCTAGATCTTTAAAAAAAAGTTAACCTTGTGCAGCTTTTTATTACTTGGATTCATTTGTAAGCTGACTCGGACAGAAATGTCTTCACCTCCAGTTCAGGTGATTAAATTCAAGAACCCTGTTAATAGATGCGCAAGAGTGATTTTTCCGGACATACTAACATCTGTGACACCCTTTCCTTTGTCTCTCCATTTTAACAAACTGTGATTCTGATTTTTCTTCCAGCTCCTTTGTATAGAGTCAGTTATTTACATGAAGTTTTACGTTGTTCTTAATACCGTGAGCAGAACCTTTCTAACTGTCTTTGCCCTGCCGTTCTAACCTTTGCTGCTGTGTGTTTTCATCCTTGTGCCATCGCTGCATCTAGAGTTTTAATGCAGTTCAGCTGGTGGATATTGAGCCCTCACCTGTCAGTGCTATGAGAATGACTATAGCAGAGGTATATGGTAGTATTTATGCTCAGCCTTTGGCGTTCGTGTCGTTATCGGTATGCACGTGGCTCGGGTTGCTGAATTTACGCTCATCTAGAGGTGGCAACAGAATGCATAATACGTATATAAAATGGCAATAAAAAAATAAAAAAAGCTCTTTCCACAGTGAGATTTAAGTTAAAAGAAGGAAAAAGCAATTTAACTGTGGTGGTTGTGGGGATCAGCTTCACACTTCTCTCTTGCACTTGCACAACATTTGTAATTGATATTCTAATCTTTTGGGGGCACGAATTAAAATTTCACAGCTCTAGATAGTGATGTGTATAATTGGTTACTTCTCTAATGTGAGTGGGGAAGCTTGTATAACAACTGGAGGCTATTAGTATGCACTGATGAAATGCAGTCCCATTACTAATTTAATTTTGTTCTTTTTCCAGAGGGCTATCCCCATGTAAAACAGAACTGTAATTCACCCTTATTAAACTCTTCAACATGAAAAATTACATGATTCATTGACATGGCACTTGTGTGGTCTGACAGGGTACACGTGCACTGCTTGTACTGCTTAACTTCAGGAGCTTTTTAGAAGGCAGCGAGCGGGTCGTTCGTGTCTAAAGCTGTCTCCGTATCTCAGACGCAGTGCCTTCTTCACTTGGCTAACCCACTTGGGCTGCAGAATTGCTGTATTTCTTCGTTGCAGTGCATCTTTTGAGCTTCTAGCTGCTTACGCTGTAACCAGTTTTCACGAAAAATAAATGGATTATGCAGGCTGCTTTATGATCCGTAGAATGCTCAGCTAACAGGATCCTACCTGGGCAATTGCAGGTTACACATTCGCCATTTTTAATCAAGAAGTACAAGAGAATGAGGGCTTTTGCTCAAGCTTTTGAATTTGTCAGAAATTGTATGTTTTCTAATTAATTGAGCAACATTTCATTGAAGAACAGTTATCAAGCATTCTTTTGCCACGTGCTCTCTTTGTAGATGATTTGCAGAGATTATCAGTTGGCTTTTAGTTTTTGTGGGTTATGCCTGATAATTTTCACACCGAAAGAAATATAAGTAGAGTGATTAATACATCTAATGACATGTTTGATATTAACCTTTTCCAAGAACAAATGACGGCCTCTCTTCAGACTGAATACCTGATATGCTGCGACTGGGGTCAAAGTTGGGAGCATTTAAATACTACTGGAATGAAATTGTGAACGTTGTAGGGAAGAAGAATGTTATGAACAATGTGGACGTGGGGCTCGGCTGTAGGAAAAGCTCTGAATGCTTTAATAAAGTCTAGTTCCACATGGTCCATCTCAAAATTTTGCTTTATGAGGGGAGAGCTGTTGCCAAAAAATAATGTAGAATGGCTTGCCGTGCGAACTTTGAGTCAGGTGCAGAACCCACAGCTCAGTTGACTTCCAAAATATTCTCAACGTGCACAGGCAGAGCCTCCAAAAGAGGCCATTCCTAGGAAAGGTATGTATGCAACAGTTTTCCAGCAGTTTTTAGGATTTTTTTTTTTTCCCCAGCATCACACTAACGCAGGCTGAAATGTAGGCTCTTGAGCGTCCACAAAGAGAATATTTTACATCAATCAGCTGTTTTCCATTATCTAAAAAAATAGAAGTTTTGAGCTTAACTTTATACTCTTGTTCATGTTACTAAATTAGTTAGCTTGTTTCAGTGTCTCGGTTAATTTCGACTGGATGAATAAATTCATTTTTGTAAAAATTCCCCTTAAGGAAATGGTTTGTTTTTAAAAGTAGTCAGTAAGAAATCATTGATAAATTCCCAACCAGCTTTAATCCTTAACATAAGTGAAATCACAAAATAGATTGGGCAAGGTGGAAAAAAAAAAATAAAAGGGTCTTTTGAAATACCTTTAGCCTCACAAGACGCAGCAGTGGGCCCATGCTGACCTGCCACGGAGGCCGTGGAAGTGACAGGTTCATCACCCAGCATCCTGCCACGAGGCGAGTGATGGTTAGGAACTCCGCAGAAATCTGCTGCTTTGAAAACATCCCGTCCCCGTGCTTCACAGATAAGCCCTAGCCATAAGAACCAGGGGGGGGAAAGGAAAAAAAAAAAAAAAAAAAAGGAAATTAGCCAGCTTTTCTCTGTTTCCTGTTTGGAAAAGATTCTTTTTCCTTGAACCGCGTGTTATCATGTGAGAAAACGAGCCAGGCGACAAAAAGCATGTCCGCAGCGCGGGAGGATAACGGCAAGAAAAAGCTGACGCTGAACTTTGGAGGTCTCTTTCCTGTTTTTTATCTACGTGTTGCCTGTGACTGTAGTGTCCCCTGTACGTTACTGATGCCGCCGTTTTTATTTGAGCACGCAAGTAAAAAAATGTAGCCAAATCTTACTTGCGTGGCAGCTTACCGACGTGAAAAAAATGCTTTTTTCTCAGTGTAATTTGCAGAAGAACAGCATCTCAGTAAGATTGGTGGAAAGTTTTGGAGTTTTACCCCCCGGTACTTAGATGTACAAGTTTTATGGATAGATGGTGAGAATAAGGATGAATTTCAGTTCACTGTCACGCGCAGAAGAATATCTGAGCAGCTTATATTAAGCTGTGTAAGTTATGTGTTATATTTACAAAAGGACAGCATTCTTGCTTGTGGCAAGGCGTGTTTTCTTGGCTCTGCAAGTGCTCAGGGGGTTGAAAGTCGATAGAAATTACTGTATAAATGGGAGCGAGGACTCAGTCAAGGGCTCGGCTCTGTCAGACTGCTTGTGGCAGGTTTCTGTGCGTGCATACAGAGGCAGAGGTGCTTACAGATTTCAACATTTACAATTTAAATATTGAAAATATATCTAAAACTTCTTTAGTATTAAGTACGTTTAAATATTTTAAAAGTCCTTCGTTTTCTAAATAAAGTTATATTCTATTTCTGTAATTATTGGAGATAAATATTTGATGTTCGCTATAAATATTTAAATGCAAAAAGTTCATTGCATAGAAACTGCTAGTAAAAAATAATCCCTCATGTAAGCAAGCCCCAACTAACAAGTCCAGAGAACGCACTACTTTTTCTGTATTTAGAGTAATCTGTGCTTTAATACCAGAACAGCGGGAAGAGCTTGTTTTTCACTATAACTTTTTTGAAGGTAAATACACCCCAAAAAAGCTGTGAGTGAATTTTATCAAAGTATAAAGCAGTAGGAGTTATTGCTGAGGAGAAACACAGCCCTGCAGCCAAGGAGATGTTCAGCAAATGCAAGCGGGAGCCTGGCAAAGCTGTAAGTTCCCCGTGTCCCTTGACATGTCTTGTGCGTGGCTGACACGACTGCACCCGATTTTACTTAATTCCCCTACCTCAGTCGTGGTTACAATAAGGTCTGAGACAATATTCGTATTTGAGGCTGAGAATGAGAATTTAATTCGAAGAAAAGGGAAAGTCCACACCCTAGGGTTGCTGGCTGTCTTACCTTGGGCTGAATTTTAACATCATTCCTGATTACTTTTAAGCGTAATGAGCTGACATTGGCTCACTACCTGATTGATTTCATTTTCATTTGGAGAGCATGCTGTTAGCATTCTTATTTTTTTACAGTCAGGAAACACCGTTTAAGCAAGGCTCTGGCTGACTTCTAACCGTGAGACTAGAGAGCAGAAGTAATACTTGCAAGAAGTGGCCACTTAACAAAAAGATCTTTGTTTATATTGCATTGAAAATACCTATAAAGTGTTCTCCGTGTCCGAGTTGATTCAGAAGGTACAAAAGGTATTTTTTTTCCTTTAGTTTCCTAATGAGAGCAATTTTTCTGCATTTTCTAGTTATAATAGAATACGCCATAGATTTTTGGAAAAGTTGGATGTGAATGCAGCTGCTGTGATAGCCGAGGCAAATAAGAATAATTACGAGGGTGAGAATGGAAGTACACTAGCGAAAATATACTGCATTCTAATTTCAAAATCAATTTCAGTAAGAAGTTTAAAAACTCTTAAAAATCAGTAAGATTTTAAGAGATTTGTGGCTTTTCATCTCTGCTGTAAAATAAAAGTGCTTAATACAAAGCCATCAGGCACTAGGACCAGCAAAGCTGTATTAATCACTGACTGCTAACACAAAACAGTACTTTTAAGATTCTAGTCTTTCCAAAAAAAAAACCCCAAACAAACCCCAAAAGACAGAGATGGGAAAAAAACGAGCTACAACCTTTACAGTAACCCTATCCTAACATGTCTGGCATCAGCTGCTGCCACAATCTGTGTGCAGAGCATGTTTCAGAGGAGATTTCTAGCTAATGATAATTTGTAGGTTAGTTATGAGCCCCCAAAATAATGATTGAACCAGAATTTCAAAGTAAACCACCCCCTAAAACCCAACTGGATAAATTATTTCATTCATATGGCTGTACAACTGGTCCTTTCGTGGGTCCTTTTAGGAAGGAGCGTTTCAGTTACGCCAGATGTCAGACAATAGCTTCAGTATTGGTTGGGATTTCAGCATTTTGCTACAGAAAATGTCTTTAGGAAAAAAAAAATGTGCGATCGTGGTAGGACTATTTTTCAGCCCAGATGATGTCCAAAAGTCCCGGGATCCGCTTTCTCTGTTCAGATATCCCAGAACCAGCTTTCTTGTGATGAGTTTAAATGTAATTATTTTCTTTACTCCCTGCCTGATAGGACGTTCCTTAATCCTTCTGCACCCCCCCAGCACTCGCCCATGCAAGAAGAGATGTTAATCTATTCGATTAAAAAGCAGAATGTGGTTATATAAAGCAGCACTAGTTGGTTGGTTTGTTTTATGCTTTATCATACCATATGTGCGGAGGTTTATGTAGCCTATTAATAGTGGATGTAGGTCCTTTTTTATTCCTCTGAGTGGGGGGGGAAAAGAAACCAACCCTGTATGTGAATAATCTTTATTGTTAAAGATGGGGGGGATCCTCTTTATACCACTGAAAATTTACTGAAATGTAAGTTTAGCTCATTCTTGGCTAAACTAAAATTAAATTAGTTCTACAACACTAGACTAAAATGAGCACCAAACTTGACTCACGATTTTCTTCTAACTGCTGCGTTTAGCTATCAGCTGTGTGAAAAATGTCATGCATATCCCTTCCTCCTCCCCAGAAGTGTTGATCATAAGGTTGAGCTTGCTTTTCAACATTGGCATGGTAACGTCTTATTTTCACCTCTTGGAAAGAAATGACTATCATTTTTAGGTGTGTTTTGTGTTGGTGATCTGCATGCAGTAAGTGTTGACTACTTTTTTCCTTTGTTGAAGCGAACTTTTTTAGTCCTCAGCGATGAAAATAAGGAGCTTTTAGACTTGAGAGCCGGCTTCTTTTCTGCTCTTAAAACTGTACATGTGCCATCTGCATCTGGCTATAACTGCATAAATAAGAGAATGCAAGCTGCGTGTTTGTCCCTGTCGTAAGGCAGTTCTGCACCTGCAACAACATTTCAGACAAAAATGGAGAAGCGACAAGTGTCTACGGACTAAATGCATTTGTTAATTTAAGAAACAGCCCTGCTAGCTTTTAAGCTCTTGAGCTGGTTGGAGTCATCTGGTACTTTCTGTTGGTTTACTGATTGAATTTTTAGCACTAAACACTGTTTTCACTGTAACCCAAACCCTGAGAGAACAGCAGAATGTCCATCTATGTTTAGCTCAGGTTTTTTGACTCTTCCTTCATTCCTTGGCCATGGTAAGTGGTTTTGGTTTCCCTCTTTTTTGGAAGAGGTTAAACTGAGTCACTGGACGTCTTGCTGCCACCAAGTTCCAGTCCTGAAAACGCTTAAGCAAGAGCTTAATTTAGTAAATCAGGTTAGGACCAGACACTTCAGTGCCCCTACCTTCCTTCCCTACACTTTTTATGTCTATAGCAGATAGAGCTCTGGTTTTAGCTCCTTTCTTCATACCTATTTAAATGGCAGTGGGTTTTTTCTTTCTTACTTGCTCTACCCCTCTAGCCTGTCTTTACCTGAGGATACAGACTTCTCAAGTCATCCTTGAAGTCCTCCTAAGGCGTATACTCTTCCATGCCAGTCAGCCTGGTGCTGCTCCGCTGCTTGTAAGTTCCTTCACAGCCGCCTTAAGTGCCAGCAGCTTGGTCTTTTACAGGTCAGGCGAAGTCCCTCCTTGCGATACCGGCTCCCTTTATTCAGGAAGCTTTCCAGGTCCTGATGGGTTTGAAACCTTTCTCCTTGCACTGTCTTCTCAGCCAAGTATTCAGACTGTGTATTTCCACCGCTTTCCCTGGTCTTGTGCAGTTTAGGAGTCCCTGTATTCACCTTTTTCCCCAGGAGGCTAAATTTTGCCTCTAGATCTTGCCTCCTGCTTTTGCCTGTGTTTTTGGTATCCGCACAGACCACAGCTCTAGGTTTCTCCCCAACTCTTTTTATTACCCCATTTTTATATTCTTTATTTTTAGACCTTTAAGCAAGGGTGAGGTCTGCTTGGATGCAATACTGCTTTATGAATAACTAATATAACCACTCTGATCCAATAACAATTCATTTCTTGTTTAGTATGCCCTTAGGAGTAGCCACAAAGCTTGCATTCATGTTTCTGGTCAAGTGCTTTTGATAAATAGATTAAAAACCAAAAACACACTTGGGATAATGCAGAAGGTTATCAAGTGACTGAAAAGAAGTCTGTCTTCTTTCTTAATGAAAATGAGATGCTGAGTAGGAGCAAGACCAAAGGGAACATTAAAAATTCGTTATGAGCTGGTTTACAGGGGAGAGGCAATGTCAAACGATTCTGCTCAGATTTGCAGCTGTTAAGACTCAGCTGGAAGCTGCGGAAGAAGCTGTACAAAAATGCTTACTCCAACGAGCCAGGAAAAAACTGAGGTCAAATGTTATCTTAAGGATTTGGATGTGCCTGAATTAATCCCTGTGTTTGCCCTCTTTACGTGTTGCGGTGACCTGGTGGAGTAGCTTAATGAAGGTAATTAAAGAGGTCAAAAAGTAATGAAGAAACAAGACCGCATAAAGCCACCTCAATAACAGCAGGCAAAAGCCAACTTTTAATATTTAAACTGACGGGGATGGGTGAAGAGAGCTGCACCTGTCTCTTCTTTGCTTGGTGGGCAGCTTTGCCTTCCTACCTATTCATGCCAGAGCTCACCGCGTCCTTATAACTTAACCTCCTCCTCTTTGGGCTGCTCTACGCCGCCTCTGACAATTCCTTTTACTTGGAAAATGCCATTTATGCAGGCTTTGTGGCTCTGGCCCGCTGCAGTGGGTGAACTTCGTGGAAATGTTTGTTTCTGGCTTTGAGCTACAATATCCTGACATCTTATACCGGATTGTAAAAGCCTCTTGGGCATTTTTTTGGGGTCACCGTGAGTAACACAGGGATGCTACCTCCCCTCCGCCCCTCTTTTGATGTCTATTAACATGTGCCTTAAGGCATTCTGTAGGGACAAGTTGAAGCACTGCAAGCTTCTTGGCTGAGTTACAACTTCTTGAAATAGAGGCAGAAACTGGCCCAGAAGTCGCCTGAAGCATTAGATGTATTTCAGAGCCCTGAGGTGGGAGTGTATGTGTATGCGTAGGGGTTGTTTTCCTTTCCCTCGCTTGCCTCTACTGTTGGAAATCATCTCCTTCACAGCCCCTTGAATCCGCTAACCCCAGCTCTCTTGTAATAAGAAGATGAATAAGAATAAAGGCCAGATTCAACTTTGATGAAAAGGAGCTTAGCTGAACAAAATAACAAGCTGAACCAATTTTTCCCTCATTTTCAATTAAATCCCCTGATAGGATGTTAGCATAAGTTAGTATTATTGCCTCTCCCATGAGGGCAGTGTAATCTAAAGGCATAAAAATCTTGCTTTCAAAACCACTTTGCTTTGCTTCCCAGTATCTCTTGATTTTACTTGATTACTATACCAAATGCTGGTATTAAAATTGTCTTCCTTCCTTGACACAAATCGTACCACTTTGCCTGCCAAAACAGCTGATAACACCATCTCTTCTTCTGCATCAGCTGGAGGCTTCTCACCTAGCCTGAAAATAATTCCTTCTCTTCCCCTTCACCTGCTGGCTAACCTTGAATTTCTCCTTCCCAAACAACTTCTGCATACTTGTGGGATCTGCTCTGGTTTCAAACCACACCCGATGGAGAAAACTCCTTGTCTTTTGTCACAGAGTTCAGAGAGAGAAATTCATGAAACAGTCATTTCTTTCACGTGTGCATACGCGACCTCAATTTGTTTTGAGCAGCACTAAGCGTAGTCTCTCTTCTTGAGTGAAAATTCCCAAGGAGATTTTTTCAGTTGGATCTCAAAGGTTGTGTGAGATTCTATCAGCCCGAAGAGGACTTGTGATAAAGAGGAATGCGGGGAGGCTGCGGGCTGCAGTGACTCTCAGTAGTGAGATTGTGCATGAGTCAGCAAGTCATCCAGGCAGAGGAGTTTTCTTGAGGATCCCCTTTGGAGCACTGATGAACTTAAATTGGAGAAACCACTGAAATGTACGTTGTAAGAATCTGTTCTGGTGTGCCAGGAGGACACCCCGGGAAGGTGGGGTGAATATAATGTCTTCTCACAGCTAATTTTACTGATGGGAAGAGAATGAGACTGGCTCAGGAAAAAAAAAAAAAATTGTAGAATCACAGACTGGTTGAGGTTGGAAAACCTCTGGAGGACATCCGGTCCAGAGCCGGTTGCCCAGGACCATGCCCAGATGGCTTTTGAATATCTCCAAGGATGGAAACTCCACCACCTCCCTGGACAACCTGTGCCAGCGCTAGGTCATTCTTGCAGGGAAAAAGTGTTTCCCGGTGTTCCGAGGGAACGTCCTGTGCCTCTGGTCCTGTCACTGGGCACCCCTGAGAAGAGCCTGGCTCCATCCTCTTTGCACCTTCCCTTCATATATTTATATACATTGATGAGATCCCTCTGAGCCTTCTCTTCTCCAGGCCAGAGAGTCTCAGCTCTTTCAGCCTCTCTTCGTAGAAGAGATGCTCCAGCCTCTTCATCATCTTCGTGGCCCCTCGTTGGACTCTCTCCAACTTAATCAGTATTAAGTTACTTACCTTATGCAGTATAGGTGCAGTAAATGTGTACAGAATACCCACAAACAGAGGAGGAGTATCAGGAAACCTACTTTAGTGAAAAGATAGAGACTGATTTGCATCCTAAACACTGAGATACATATGTAAATGCACAGAGTAGTTGCTGTGGCAGTAATGGAAATTATAGAAAGATTGGGAATGATTTCAGTAACTAAATGCTGGGAGGCCTGTCTGCAGTGTTTCACATGGGTTCTGTTCAATCCGTAGACGATAGTGAACTACTTTGTCTTGCTTTAGTTGGCATTTCTTGAGCGGGAGAAATTTTTTTTTTGGTTACTGACACAGTAAAAGCAGGCATAAGATGAAACAATTATCAAAAAATGTGATTTAAAATTTGAGTTACTGTTATGCAGACTGGGTTTGTTTTGTTTTTTTTTTTTTTTCTGTCAGAAATGGCTGTGCTGTTGTAAAATATTTGATGGCATTATGATTTGATCATAAATTACAAAGAATGAGCCTAAAAGGCCGATTGGATCACACCGAACCTTTCATCTTTGCCTCCTATAATGCATGTGTATCTTAGAAATTAGGTGCCTTCCTTGATTCTTCCTCTCTTTGATATGGTGTATGGGTGAAGTAGTATTTCAGTTTTATTCATCGTGAATGTCTTTCGTTGCAGTAGAACTGTGTCTGGTATTCAGTGTCCCGCTGATCTTCCTGAGACAGTGAGTTGTGAGTTCTTTTGAACTTTGATTTGCTTTCGTAGTTGGCTCTCCACAACATGGTACCATCACAGAGTTCATAAGGAAGAGTTGGTTTTGTTGAATCTTTCTTGTTTTATACAAAACAAGATCCCAGGGTGATAAATGTAATACAAAGTTATCCTATAACGAAATACTATCCTATCTACAGAGATTGCCCTGGGGCTATGTCATGACTCGTTCTCTTGTTTTCTGTTCCAGAGTCGACAACTGGAATCAGAAACTGGAACGACTGAAGAGCACAGCCTCAACAAGGAGGCTCGGAAGTGGGCTACCCGGGTAGCCCGTGAGCACAAAAACATCATCCACAGTCAACGGGTAGGTTAGGAAACATCCGTTTACAGATTTTATTTGTGGCAGCTTCCCCACTGCGTGAAAGAGGAGCTGCTACAAGCACCCAGGAATTATTTTTTGTCCTGTTGTGTCTCCAGGCAACCTGCCATTTTCATCTTATCCTTTCTTGGCATGGTACACTCAAACTGCCAGGTTAGCAGCTCCTCAGACTTTATGGTTCGTCAGTACGTTTTGTTATTCCCATATAAATCTGAAGTTACAGCTTCTGCTTTACTGCAAATAACTTACAGACCTACCTGTATCCTACACAGCATCCTTCTGTTCAAACTAAAGTTTCAGGGATCCTCTTACCTCCGCTGTATCATGTATATGTATGTACCCGTAGAAAAAAGTATCTTCATTTGGATTTCAAGAGTCTTTTCAACACTAGGAAAACCCATGAGTAACGTGCACTTAAATCTAATATGAAGACACAAAATTAGGTATGTGTTCATAAATTTAATTCTACATATGTAGCTCAACATAGACGAACCTAGGGTTGTATTTGGACATCCTAATGAGCTTCAGGTGGCTCTATTTTGGAATGCAGCTGAGACTGCGTAGGAGTGAGAATATAGTCAGCCAGTAGAAATGCATGCCTTGGGTCACTGAGTTCCTTAAACATCTATGGCAAGGCTCTCATGCTCTTGTTTGAAGAGTGTTGGGACCCAGGCTAACGCCTCGTGCTAACTTCTGCTTAAAAACATCTGTTTCCCATCCTCCGGTCAAGCCTAACTTGCATAGACTACGTGAAATTCAGTTAAAGAGGATGTGTCTGTACTACAGTATCTGTAATATTGTATAACGTTCAGTGAGCCCAGGAAGTGGGGGACTTGGCTCCTAGTTCCACTTTAGAGATTTGAGCCGTTCCTCAAACTACCCAGGGGGAGGCATGAAGCAAGATGGAAGACCAGAGTAGGTATTTACCATCTTACCTGTCTTCTGCTGAACCTGGATCACTCTGTAGCAAAACCCAGAAGTTGTAGCACCGGGCGGAAGGTATTAACCCCAGAGTCTGTCACCAAAATATGACAGGAAAAACTCTCCTCGGGGGAAGGAGGGAGCATCCTGGATTCTGGTCCTAGCACCCGATGCTCCTGCTTTTTCTCCAAAGCCTTTATAACACAAAATACAGTCGCTGAACCGGTCACAGATTTGCAGATAACTGGTGAAGATTTGCACAGTCACGTGCTTTTTTTATTTTTTAATTTGGACCAGTGCAGTCAGCATACATGTCACTGAAACTAAGAAACTCCAACCTGTCTTCTGTGATTCAGCAAATTCTCCTTTGGACACAACGTTTCCGCAAATGCAGCAAACCTGTCTTGGCTTCCCCTGCAGCAGGGCTACCATTAGCAACTTCTCACTCCATGTTTAAGACGCCCTTTTTCAATCGGACATAAACGTGGTGCAACATATCCATTTTAAATATGTAAATATCACCATATGGATGAGTTGATTCGTACCACGTATCATGTTTTCGTGAAGATCTTGAAGAGTTCCCCTAACTGGGATTTCCATGTGAAATACTGTGCTTCTAAATGGTGTTTTGCCTTGGTCATCGTCTTTTTTCCCAGAATGGACTTTTGTCGGTCAACCCAGCATCTAATCAAAGAATAATTTCCCTGACTTGCCATAAATATTTATCATGTAAATGGCTGGCTAGCATTTACTACGTCTGTGGTACATTTTCTTATTTCTGACAGACACTTGAAGAGCTAGAATGCCATGGGCCTGTGATGTCTGAGCAAACCCGAGCAGAACTGGAGCAGAAAATAGACGAAGCGAGAGAGGGTATTCGCAAGGCTGAGGTAAGAAGGAAGTTATTTTGGCATGTTTAGCTTCTTACCACAGAAGGATTTATGTTACAGCTATTTAATTTTGTTTGTGGAAATGTAAGCTTTTAGCATCAAAAATCAGGGAATTTTACGATGTCAATTTTTTGCCTTGATTTCATGCTTCTCAAATCACTGAATCAACGTAATGAAGGACTAGAGATTAGACGAATAATATTAACAAAAACCTCCTGATGAAGAGTGATTAAACTTCCTGCGTTTTCTGCTGTTGTGCAAAGGTCAAGAATCTCTGTATTTAGGGGCTTTGTCTTAAATAGAGAAAAAACAATCTCAAGTTTACTAGTTTCCTTCTGCTTGAAGGAACTAATAACAAAAAATGGTAATCATATCTCAGTCTTCACGCTTTTTGGCTTCTAGAAGTCACTGCCACACGCCGATGTGCCTTCTGTTCTAGTGTTTTCTGATAGACTTATTAATTCGTAATGTCGATGGGAAAACATTTGAAATAATCTTTGTATCTCTTTCTGCTTGTACTCTGCGGTACTTCTGAAAAGGTTGCAGAGGCTTACGAGGCCGCTCCTGGGTTAAGAAAGACTCATGAAAAGATAAACCAGCTTCATACTTGACTGCCAGTGTTGGGCTGGTAAAAGTTAACTGTTTTCATGGCCAGTGATTCACCAAACCTATTGCAACAACAGGAACTAATCTATTAGTTTTCGGCTGAGTGGGTTGCTTAATTAAAACTGTAGAGCAAACGTAATTATTTCAGTTAAGTGCTTCTCATACCGCTGGATATTACTGATGTAATTAGGAATGTGATTTACGGTTCAAGAGGTTAGAAAATGCAGAGTAAAATTATTCCTCCTACTGGTCTGATAAACGTTAGCCTCTCTTTAAAACAAATCCAGAATATGGTCTTTTAACAGACAGTGTTTTAAAATGTAATAGCCTTTTATTTTGAGTAAACGATTTCAAACGGACCATACTCCAAAGTACTTCAATGTATGTGTAGTTAATGATTAAATATGCAAGGACAGAGAGCAAGAGAACGAAAGATAAAAGCAGCAGCAGCAGCAAGAAAGAAAAATCAAGATGAGAAGTTGCAGAGGAGAAGGTTCTCGCACAAAAATATTACAAAAGGTACAAATGAAATCAGCCTGGAACTTAAGTGATTGCAACTCTCAAGAATGTATAATTAATGGAACCCAATAAATCAGTGGAAACTGAGCAAAGCAATAAGATGTTTCCTTGGGGGAGGTGGTGGAGACAAAAATTGACAGAAGTATTTTTTATTTGTTAAAGTCTGGAAAGTTAGAATTTTAGAAGTGTGTGCTGCGATAATAATGGCTAAGGCGGCTCTCCGCAGTAGAAATTAGGCCGTGGTCCTCCATGAATGATACAGAGAGCGCAAAGGCAGGGATGGCACGCCAGCTGCTGTCTAAGAAGACACTTGAGAGCACGCGAGGACTTTTGCCCAGCAGAAGGTTGACTTTTCTGAGAGCTATAGCTAAGAGCTTGAGACAAAATTGCGAGTTCCTTTCGCCACAGCCACGGAATGTAACTGAGGATAGAAGGAAAGTGCCAAGAAGTGGAAGGTTTATATATATTAAAAAAAAAAAGAGATGTGAGATCAGAAATAAACCCTGTAGCGTGCTGTAGAAGGCAGCGGTCTTTTCCAAAAGCAGAGGGATGGAGAGAGCTCCATTGGGAGCAATACAGGGCAAGAGGTGCACGGCCAGGAAGGTGTTTCATAAAAGCAATGAAGGGTGGAAAAAATAGCATGCCGTTCTCTGATCTAACGAGGAGCAAATGCACAGTCATATATGCACATCCTTATAAACACCAAGCAGTACTCCAAAGAGGTAGAGAGCACGAATATTTTCCTCCCAAGAGGTGTTGTGTACAGGATTTAGTAGAAAGCATTTAGGATGGACAAATAATGTATTTGGCCTCAAGTTGCGCCAGGGGAGGTTGAGATTGGATATTAGGAAAAATGTCTTTCCTGAAAGAGCAGTGAGGCATTGGAACAGGCTGCCCAGGGAGGTGGTGGAGTCCCCATCCCTGGAGGGGGTCAAAAACCGTGTGGATGTGGCACTTGGGGCCATGGTTTAGTAGGCATGGTGGTGTTGGGTTGACGGTTGGACTCGATGATCTTAGAGGTCTTTTCCAACCTTAACGATTCTATGATTCTGTTCTACTTCCATAGTTTTTCAGTGGTAACCGGTGTGTCGTACTTAAAATGGCCCTTACCTTTCTAATATTTAACAAGTTCTGTTTTACAACAGAAAATGGTGAAAATGCCAAGTACTTGAGTCTAGGAAGACTTAGTGGCTGCATGATTTTCACCGATTTTCTTCCTTTTCTTTGGATACAAGTTTTCTAGTGTGTATTTCAAAGACATGAAGTTGTCGCTGAGCTTTTGAATGGTAGGTGTGTAAAGCACTTTCTGTCGTGAATTTTATATATTACCACCTAAGTTATTTATAGTGCAGAATTTTTTTAAGAGAAGCTACTAAGTGAATTCAGTAAGCTTTTTTACTTTTACCTAGGGATGGCCTTTTCTTTTAGCTTCAACCCTTATTAGTCTCCTCGAAGTGACACTATTAAGTAATTTCAGGACCATGAATTAAAGAGATTTCTGCACATACACGATCCGTAGAAGAAGAAACTATGTAAGCTGAGAGTAAAAATGTTTTCTCTTGTAATGCAATTCTAATTCTTTTCAGTATGTGAAAACCAAACATTTGCAGCATTCCTGCATGTTTAAGTGCAACTGATTAAGTTGAAAGTACCGATGGTTGGGCAGGGGAACGGTATTCAGGCAGAAAGTTGCAGTCACGTATTTAGGCTGTAGGGGAGCCGTGGAACTGCCCTTTCCCTGTCCCACTGCACTGCGTTTGGGTCAAGGAGCCGTTTGGGTCAAGGAGCCGCGGGTGGTACGTAAAGCAGAGAGACACCTGACTGAGCTCAGTGCTTCACAGAGGCCCTTCTCAGGAGAGCGTGCGGGGAACGAAGGGTGTCTGGAGAGACGTCCTCACTGGAAGGACCTGGCTTAGGAAGGAGAAAGATTTCTCAGCACCTCCACGTTATTCAGAAAAAGAGGACTCGGAAAGTGGATAGAGAAAGATAACACAGGCTTAGTTTCTTTTTTCTGAAAATCAATCTGATGTATGCAATTTATAAAGTAAAACAGAAAAAAAAAAAGTCACTATAACATGCAAAGGACTGTTTATTGGATTTACATTCGCGGTTGTTGCTGAAAGCATGGTATTTCACGCTTGCCTGACACCATGCATCGTTGCACCCTGTGTGAAGGGCCCAGAGTAATTTGCCCTTTAACACCAGTGAGTTCATTAGCACCTCGTCGCATGAAACCTTACCGTCTGCAAAACTTTGTGGATGCTGCTGTGGATGTAACTGTGGAAGAGCAGTATGTTCTGGTGCCACGTCTGCAAGTGTTTGATGATAACGTGTAGATTTTATTTTGTTTAAAAAACACCCAGTTTTATCAGGAAGGTAACAAGGCAACTTTGCTTGCAACTGCAACACATATTGGTTAACCTGCTGCTGTTTGTTGCCATGATGGTCAAGTCTCAGACCTGGAAAGCTCCTATTTATTCTAATTGAGAAAAGCAGCTAGAGGATAGTACGTCTAGAAGGTGACAAGGGTTGCAGGGTATGAATTTCATAACCTTGAGATAATTTCCTCAAGTCAGTGGTTGCATCAACCTGCGATCCCTCTAGAGCAGCATGTGTAGGCATTACTGTTTCTCCATGGTCGTGTGTCGGTGCTGCTAGCACTTTGAAGACATGGACATTTTGCTTAATGTTATTTGTAGGCCACAAATAACACTCCTCTTGCGGTGTGTTAGCTAGTGTGTAGCGTCATTCCTCATTCCAGAGATGTTATCCCTTCTTCCTTTTGGTTTTTTTTTTCTCTTGAAATGCATTGTATTTTTATTTCCTTTCTGGAGTAGCGTGCCTGTTGTTCTCTCCTGTTTTGACTTCTTGAGCTGCTCTTTGGTGCTTTTTCCTCTGCAAATCTACCCTCTTCCTCATCTTTCTTCATCGTTTCTGAAGGGGAAGATAACTTCACAAGCACGTTGGGATTAAATTTTGCCTTTCTTCTTATTTTGGTCATCGCTAGTCACTTCCACTTGTGTGTTTTTCCCTGGGGGACTTTACATCCTCGACACATTGCTCTAGTGCCAGCCTAACTATCAGAAGACAACCCGGTCTCTATGTGCTGTCTAATACAACGTGAGCTGAGTCAGAACCTTTCAGAGACGATACGTATTGGTGACATGGTTTCTCCAGGGTGTATCGTGCGTAGATGTATTCATCTCATTGCCCTCTTCCTCGGAGACCCCGAATCCTTTGAAATCGAACAACTGAGAGGAGCCGAGGAACTGCACCGTACGTATAACTTACGTATTTTCTGACAAGCACGGCGGGTGCGGAAGCAGGCACAGTTTGAAGGTGCAGCAAAGAATTACAGCAAAAGCGTGCATAAAACCAAGACGTGCTGAAGAAATTTGCGATTTTGTCTTCTGCAAGATGCAGCGCCTAAACATAAAACCTTAGATTGGCACCTTCACAGCTCAGTGGGTTGTTTTTGATCTTTTTCTCCCTGGGATAGAAGGTACTTTTCCGTGCAATGTTTCAGGGAACAGACTCTTTGACTGAAGTTTGGGAAAAATATAGCTTGCACCAGAGTGCTCCTGTACAACTGATACATGACAGAGGATATACAGTGACCATAACTGATAACCAGAACCCATGTTTTCTTCTTAAAAATGGAAAGTTTATGTTTTGCTCAAGGTTTTTTTGTTTGTTTTGCTCGCTCATTTTTAAAGGCAATGTTAGAATATGTCTGATAATACCTCTGGCACTGGCAGGGCGCTAAAATCGACTGTGGTTAATGCCACACCGTGGAGTGTAGATGCAGAGGAGCTCCATCCTTGTCAAAATAGCATTTAACAACTGCTTCATCGAGGCTGGATTTTGGTAAAGGCAAACCCTGAGAGCAGAGAGTGCTTGTTTAAATTGAAGGTGGCACAAGTCAAGGATCATCTGTAAAGGAGGTCAACACCTTTGAAATTCAGTAATTTGAGAAACTAAGTTATTCTTGTAGCTCCTTTGCACTTACTCAGCCAACTCCGGTAACAGAACTAGAACTGCCATATTTTAAGCTTTCATTTTTGTGACAACAGTAAGGAAGGTTGCTGGGCGTTTTACGGCTGTTAGTTCAGCCAGTTGGATAGATCTGATTTCCCTTAAAAGAGCGTTCCATTTCTCCGCTGCCTCTGTCCCTTTATCTTTAAACTATTGGAGCCAAAAATTTACTGTCTCCACTGATCTGTGTTGCAGAAATAAGGGAAAAGTTGAAGCTATTTCCTTGGTTTCTGTAATTCTTCTTTCGGCCTACGTCCTGGACCCTGAGGTCGGGTTACTTGAATTCTTCCTCTCACCTGGTTTTGTCTCTGCCAGACTAAAGACTCCGATACTTTGACCGCCTGGCATGTGTCTCGCCAGGCAGTATGGTTGGTCCCAGGGCTGACATAATTTTTCTCAATGCTGGTGGGAGATTTCCCATTTGTGCTCAGGCCTGCGCTCAAGGAAGGTCTTGGGGCCTCCACAGCAATTAATCCTATTTCCACTTAATTACAGGGGGATGCGTTTTGTCTCATCATTAGGGTATCTACAACTCTCAAGAGAGTATTTGTACCAGATAAGATTTGATTAAGACTCATTATGGTGCTGTTTACTTGGTTTGATTAGTTCAGAAGCTTAGGTCCATTTTTAATTGTAAATGGAGGGCTATTTTCTCCCTCCCCTTATATTTGGCTATGAATATTTATTACTCTGCTCTGATAACAGTTGTGTTTGCTGGCTGGGCTCCCGTTCTATCTTAGGATCTAATCTATTAATCGTATGCTGCCTGTGGTCCTACTGCATCTCAAGTAGATGTAACTGCGTTTCAGCCTGTTGTTATTCGCTTCTTCTTGCACTTGAACCTTCCAGCTGCGAGAGTGGTGTCGTTCTCTGCTCATAAGAAATGTGAGAAAAGCTAATTCTATATGCTTCACTAAAATAAATGAAATGGAATAAGGCTACTAACCCCCAAAAAGTTGCATTTGTAAAATGTCACTTGCTGCCATCTATGGCTTTGCTCAGGAAACATATGCTTGGGAGCGCTGTGCTAAGTAAACAGATTGCCTTCTCGGTATGAGATCTGTAGGAGCTGTTAGTCTTTCCGGCTAGGCAGAATGAGGAGTAGCCTGGAAAGGTGCTGCCGACGTCCACAGATCAGGAATTTTGAACTCTTTTGGAGAAAAGCAGTTCAGCGAGGACATCTGCAGAGATGTGAATGTCGCCGAGAGGAACGTCGTCAGAGCCCTGGAGGTGTATTATGGTGTTGTGAAGATGTACAAGTCTTAGGACTTTATCGGCTGTATCCAAACGTGTAATCATTCCGACTGCAGTGTTGCAAAAATTCATCATATTTGAGAATTTTTATCTTGAATTAATACTTCCTGTTAATTATTTTTCAGGGACGTGCTCTAAGTGAGAAATTTAGAGACCATGCAGCAGGCTCAGATGCTGCTTAAATATTTCACAGTATATCTTTTTTTTGACAAACCTGCCTGTTCTGGTATAAGCAATGAGAAGGGAAGTCTTTAGAAGACTGGGGTATGTGAATTCACGATAATCGTAGAATCATAGAACTGTTAAGGTTGGAAAAGCCCTCTGAGATCATGGAATCCAACCGTCAACCCAACACCACCGTGCCTACTAAACCATGGCCCCAAGTGCCACATCCACACCGTTTTTGAACCCCTCCAGGGATGGGGACTCCACCACCTCCCTGGGCAGCCTGTGCCAATGCCTCACCACTCTTTCACGAAAGACATTTTTCCTAATATCCAATCTCAACCTCCCCTGGCACACGCTGAGGCCATTTCCTCTCGTCCTATCGCTGGTTCCTTGGGAGAAGAGACCAACACCCCCTCACTGCCCCCTCCTGTCAGGGGGTTGCAGAGAGCGATCAGGTCTCCCCTCAGCCTCCTCTTCTCCAGGCTGAACAACCCCAGCTCCCTCAGCTGCTCCTCACAAGACTTGTTCTCCATATTATTCATTGTTTATAATAATAAAGGGTATCTTTTTATTAGTGGACATTTAACAGAGGAAGGTATTTTGTGGGATGAAGGGACAGGAACAAACACGGAAATGTTTTGAAGCAAATGCTGAAATATCAGCGTAAAGATTCCTGGAAGGATGTAGTTAACTGAAGAGCTGTATTTGCTCTCTGTATATCTTACAAATCCCTGTGTACTGTAAAGGCTGCGTATCCTTACATATGGAAACAAATGGATAAGTCGTTTTGAAAACATCCTACAAATAATAGTCATCATGACTTTAAATGTTGCTGAGATGAAGAATAATTGCTGTAGGACTTCAGGCAGTAGACTATCTCTCAGATCTTTTTGGCAAAGGGATCAGGGATTAGTCTGGGCTACGGGAATATTCATGTTGCTTGTTTCATAGATTTTCTTGTCTCTTTTTTTTTTTTTATTCCATTCTTTTGAAAGGTGGATGACACTGAAATTCCAACTCAGTTCCTTAAACCTGTGGTTTGAAAGCGGTGCCATTTCATAAAGTCGTTCAGGGTAGGGGCTTTGGGGGTGTCTCTAGTCCAGCTTCTGCTTACATCTTCCCGAATCTTTTGACTGCAGAACGTATACAACATCTTTCGCCACATTAAGAATGAGTATTCATTACCAGGGCTGCAGAGAAATGTGTTAATGAAGGTTTACATACATATATTTTATATACATTCCATTTTCTACTTCCAGAATTTGGGTCATTTCCATTCAGTCCCGTTACCAGTAGCCTGGGAACAACTGAAAGAACTTCTTAAACCCTCCAAAACGCTTCGATACTGCTCTCCTCTACTCTCCATCTCCTTCTCCGCCAACTGCTGTCTCTGTTTAGGAATCTCGTAATGTTTTTATACACTTGAGCTTGGGAAAAATCAGCTTTCCAGGTGGGCTGGAGCTACGCAGGTGGACTCTTCCCCATGAATAGCTTCACCTCAGTTTTCTCAACCTTGGCATTTGCTCATGAGACACGTTATCTGTGTCGGTGTTTCATTTCCTGTTTGCTTCACCCTAACCGACTCGTTTGATTTAGCTCCATGCAGAATATTTAGCATATAAATTAACTAACTCTGCTCTAAGAGCTGTAGAAACTTCCCGCCCATCCTCCCACTTAAAAAAAAACAACAACCAAACCCCAAACCGCTCAGTGTTGTGTTAAAAAATGTCATTTATTAGCTAGCTCCCTAGCTGGTGCAGAAAAAGGATTGAGTTTGGGGTTTTCGGTCCTGGCCAGGTGAATTCACAGGGGCTGGTGGTGCCAGGTTGCTGTGGGACTCGCTGCAGTTGCTCTGTTGCAGGCAGTGGCTGAGCTTCGCCTGGAGCCAGGTAGCAAATGGGGGTTTTTTTGGCTGCAGAGAAGACAAAGGAAACCCAGGTTAGAGCAGGAAAAATATCTCTCTTACCTGTTCTTTATAAATCTATGGCATCCATTTAGCCTGGAGAAGAGGAGGCTGAGGGGAGACCTGATCGCTCTCTGCAACCCCCTGACAGGAGGGTGCAGTGAGGGGGTGTTGGTCTCTTCTCCCAAGTAACCAGCGATAGGATGAGGGGAAACAGCCTCAAGTTGTGCCAGGGGAGGTTTAGATTGGATATCAGGAAAAATGTCTTTCCTGAAAGAGCGGTGAGGCATTGGCACAGGCTGCCAGGGAGGTGGTGGAGTCCCCATCCCTGGAGGGGTTCAAAAACCGTGTGGATGTGGCACTTGGGGCCATGGTTTAGTAGGCACGGTGGTGTTGGGTTGACGGTTGGACTCGATGATCTCGGAGCCCTTTTCCAACCTTCATGATTCTATGATTCTATACGGTCTTGATTCACAGTACTGCAGACGAACGCTGCGCAGCTAAAATTACTGATAGCTTCCCCTTTCAAGGCTGAGCTCAAGTTTGTGCCTCAGGGATCAAAATTTTAGGTGAGTCGTGATGGACAGGACTTTTTTTTTTTTTTTTTTTGTGTGTGATTAGGGTGTTTTTGGCGTAGCTAACTTTCCACCCCAAACATCAACAAGACAGTGAAAGTTGAGCTTCATGGGTTATTTGCTCCCCCATCCCTACTTTAATAGCACTGGAGTGCGGTTTAAAACTGATTCGCAGGGGAGGGCTTGCGTTGGGTTTTGAGAAATTTGTGGCATTCGAATACTTGGTTTTACTGCACTCATAGTTTCTTCTGCCTATCACTGTGCAAGTAATTCTGGTGGCCCAAAATTTAAAAAAAATCACAGAGTCGTTAAGGTTGGAAAAGCCCTCTGAGATCCTCTAGTCCAACCATCAACCCAACACCACCGTGCCTACTAACCACCACCCTGACTACTAAAATACTATTATTTCTCAACAGTAGTATTTCTCATTAAAAGAATGGTTTCATTTTCATGCTTTTTTTAATTAAAAAAGCCTAGAATTTAAGAAAAAATCACTCTAGATGGAAAAAATAAAGAGAATATCTTTCCAGCCTTTCCACGTTGTTTTCTTCTTAGCTAAAACAATTTGCCAGATGAGACTATCCAACCCGCTCATGATTTTGTTCCTGCCGCTAGAAAAAGATTGCGGTGGAATAAAATATTTCTCACAAAAGCTGGTTTAGGTCTACTTGTAATCCTAACTCAAGCTGATTGTAATGTCCGAACATGCTCGTCAGTGTAACCTTTGTCTAAAATAAAGAATTCGGAATTCTGTAAGAGAAGAAAACACGGGCTTGGCAGCGGGGTTCGGGTGGCTTTAGTACAGCTCAGAAAGCACAGGGAACGTACGGCAGGGAGAGGAGCGCTCCGGTGGGCCGGGGTCGCGGTCTTGTTCTGTGCCCTGAAAAACCGTGGAAAAGCAAGCCACTACTTTCAAGAAACTCCATTCAGAACTGACCTTAACAATCATAAAGCAAAATATTTCAGGGGCCCCATTAGATCAGCTTTGCTGGGTTTCCGGGTTTGCTCTTCACCCCAACACTTCGTTATACATGACTTTAAAGGACGTGGAACTGAGGTGGCGGTGGGACGTAAATGAGCACTCGGTTTCTTACAGGCCCTTTTCCTTCTGGGAAGAGAGAACAGCCATGTAATGTATTCTTGCTGGTTTTAATTTTCGTGACTTCCAAAGCAGTTGTTTATCATCATCTTGTGCTAGCTGTAGGTCTAAAGCCTTTGCTTAATTAAGACTGGAACAGTAAATAAACAAACTATTCCTTCTTCCATGTAGAGCAACGATAGGTATGTGAGAAATAGATAACAATATTTATGTTTCAAAAAACTTTGTGTTTTTTTTTTCCCTTTCATCTTCTTATAACCTACCATCAGCTAAGGCAAAAGAACAGCTCAGAGAAGGAGGAACCACCCAGAACACTGTTTGTAAACTTTGTGGGTGGCTGACGGTTTTTAAACCAGTGTCAAGGTATGCCAGTCCTTAGCTATTAACTAGTAATTGGTAAGTAGTAATTGTAAGTAGCAATTTCATTATTAAATAGGAAAATATTTATCCTACAGTGAGACTCAGTAACAGTGACATTTGGGCAGCATCCAGATTTCAGAGCGAGTGCTGGGTTCCAGCGTTCCTGTGCTTTCAAAACTCAGCTGCCTTCCTGGAGATCCTTAGTATTGCTGGGAATATCAGCGGTCACTGGATTGAAAGCATTTTCAAGTCTGTGAGCTTCTGTCAGCGGAGGTCACTCCGTCAGGAAGTACGGCCTGTGCGTCTGCGGGAGTCCGTTTTGTCAACAGGGAAAAAAATCCACGATTAAAGCCTTGGTTAGTTTTTAATTTGAAATATATGGCTTTTTTGAGGGGACAAGGCTTTGAGAGCTAGTGCATTCTTTTTGAAGGGTATTGTCGTCTTGTGTGGTTTCGCAGCGTAACGCCAATCTGTGCCTTGTCGGAAAGTACGCCATGTCTCTTCCACTGCACTGCGTCACTGAAATAGGAAGAGACAGCATTCCTGTTTCCTGGCTACCTTCCCACATCAGAAACTGAAAGAGGAGGCTGGGCAAGCTGAAGTTGGATCCTCGGTGCAAGGTGGATCCCTCCTTAGAATCATAGAATCATAGAACCGTTAAGGTTGGGAAAGACCTCTGAGATCATGGAGTCCAACCATCAACCCAACACCACCGTGCCTACTAAACCATGGCCCCAAGTGCCACATCCACACGGTTTTTGAACCCCTCCAGGGATGGAGACTCCACCACCTCCCTGGGCAGCCTGTGCCAATGCCTCACCACTCTTTCAGGAAAGACATTTTTCCTAATACCCAGTCTATCTCTCCTCCTTGAAGAAGTCCAGACTCCAGCTTGCAGAAACCTCACCTTCCGAAGGGAAGAGCCTACCTTGTGCCTGGGTACGCACGCAGAAAGGCTTATTGCATGACCCGATGCTGATGAGAACACCAGTGTTTCCTCTGGGTGATCCCTTGTTCCCCTCTTAATTAGCATTTTATTCCAGCATCACGAAAGCATCAACCCCCAGCTGTCTTAGACAGTGATATTTGAATGAGGTGCCTGTATTTTATAAATATGTAGCTGTTCCTGTGTGAGAAGCAGAATAAAGTTATACTGCTGTCTGGTATTTTTTTTTTTTTCCCCATATAGGTAGGAAGCTGTTAACCCTGGTCTACCACTATAATTATTTAGGTAAAAATATATATGTATGCTTGTAAATACCGTTACACATCTTTCAAGTGCAGGCCTGACCTAATACTGTAAGTACTTTTAGGGCTGGTCTGCAAGGGAATGAAACTCAAAACATTTGTGGTTTGGAACAAACATTTGTTGAATATTAAGACTACTACGTGTAAACAGAGTGGGGTAACTCGACTGGATCTGCTGGGTACCTCGCATTAGAAGCTCTTGTCTGACCCTTAGCAAGTACAGTCAAGGATCTTGGAGCAGCTTGTTTGTTTGAGCTAACAGGTTTGTCCAAACAACATGGTTTACAGCAGACTGAGGACTGATATTGAACTGCAGATGTTTATAGCGTGCCTAGACTAACGTTCGTTGCAGTTGCGTAACTCCGGCTAATTGTTAGTTTGGAAATGAAATTGGAAATTGCATAACGAGGTAAAACAGCAAAACAACTGGGCTGATCATTTCCTAGGTGACTTTTGCTGAAGGCGTACGGAGAATCCTCGTAATACCGTGTCAGAATGTAAAGAGAAATTAGGGGATAGCTGCTTCACTCCGCGGGTAGGTAGATACACGGAGGCACCTCTGCTCGGTAACGTGATAAAATGGGGAGTTTTTCATTAACAAGCTAAAGCGAATGACTTGGTTGGAGCTGACCGTGCCCCAGCGTCGTGCTAGCGGGTAGTTCATCTCTGGTGCAGGAGCATCCCAAGTCAGAGGCAGGATCAGTGCTCGTCTTCCCTGGGTGCTGCAGAGCCGCTCCTCTCCCCTTCTTTAAAAGCAGATGTGGTTAGAAAGTGGTTTTGTTGAACATTTTGAATATTTGCTAATAGGATGGAGGTGCAGAAATTGGCGTCCCTGGATTCAGCTTTTTTGGTGCAACCCTTCTCTGCTGACACCTTTGGTTTACAAGGGCATTCTCTGTTTAGCTTGATAAGGGAGACATCCACTTCTCAGTTTGATAAGTGCCCCTAAACCAAGTTTTTCCAAAGAAAAGCTTAATGATGAATTAAAATTACTATTGTTTCCATGTTCTTACAGCTTTAAAACATACAAACTAATATAAGTAGGGACAAAAGGAAAAAATAAACCCTGAGAGGCATTGCCTTTCTAAGACGAATAAAGGGATAAAATGCCTACTCCATTCACCCCTGGGACTCACAACTCTAGCACCTTCCCGCACTTCTGGTTTCAGACCTTCTCACAGGTATTGCTTTTGGAAATGTTTACAAAGTTCGGGTTGGGGCTTGTGCCGTGCTGACTTACAAGGATTTCAGGAGATGCTTGATGCTGCAANGCTCCGGCACCTCAACGTCCTTCTAGGATCTGCCTTTCAAGTGTGAATACTGATGTGTGGCTCGATCTGTGGACTTTTTATTCTTTTTAAATCAATATTTTCTGAATCTTGACTGACGTAGTGTGATGCATATTAATATATAGTACTTTTTTCCTTGTTTTCGCGGCTATATGAACAGTATTTACAGTACCCATTAATCATTCACCTGAAGACCGCTTGCACGGAGAAGTGGAAACCTCACTTGGCTAAGCGGCTTTGGCTTTTCCCGTGGGAAATACTTCTCAAACTTGTCCTCTGTCTCCGTACCCAATTATGTGGGAGAGCGTGCGCGTGCAGCTGTACCCCTATGAAGATACATTTCACATCATAAATTTTACTCCAGTAACTTACCTAATTTTTTAAAATCACATTTCTTTGGAACGGAATTAAAAATCGTATCTCTCAAAAGGAGTTTCACTGTTTGAAACAGGTTTAAAGGCGCCTTCGCAATTAGGTTTAAAATGGGAAGGGACCCACGTTTGGGGGTTCAGCTGAATGAGAGTTATAGTCCTTTATTTTCTGACTTATCTTCTTAATAGGAAGATAATAGCGAAGTGCAGCAGCATGTCAAAAAGAAGGAAAATACCAGTTCTGTTTTGGCTCAACACAAAAGTTTCTATGTAGTAAGGATATTCATAAGAGAGATAAAAATCTATGTAGCACCAACTGGTGTTTTAATTCACTGTACGGGTATTCTTACATAGTCTGCTGCAGCCAGTGCAGAAAAAGCAATTTCCCCTGAATTTTTGCTTCGCCCCATCTATTTTTGCTGGTTTTGCGTCGTTTCCCAGTGCCGCCGGTAACTTGATCTAGCGATGCGGGCAGTGATGCTGAAGTAGGGTGCTTCTGATCCCCACGGAAGGGGCTGGAAGGGCGAGAAAGGAGACGAAACTGTGCTACTTGCACAGTAACTTGCTAAGAATGAGCAATGCTGTGAAAGGAAATGCAGGAAAAACTCCGGGGCGGTTCAGTGGGTTTCTGTTGTTGCCTCCATCGGTGACTCACTGAAGGACCTTTGGTAAATCGCTTGATTTTTGTTCCTCTGATGAGCAAGGGCAACAGGATCATCATAGGAGGGCTGGTCTGGACTTACATATCCTCAATTTTATTCCTAGGTTTGCCCCCCACTCCTTGATGTGACCTTTGAAATTCTGCTTTGCTTTTCTTGAAATTCTGCTTTGCTTTTCTTGAAATTCTGAGTTTCTTCATGCTACTCTTTCCATTCCTTCTGTTTATATGGTTAAATAATTTGGATCAGGGTGGTGGTCTGCCATGAGTTTGTTAAAGCCTTGGCTCCGTTGGCCGGAAGGCATGCCAGGATGCTGAAGGGAACCCAGCTGTCAGAAAACCTAAATTTTCATTCTGTTCTAAAGACAAAAATTGTGAAACTGTTGGTTGAAGTGTGATATTTTTTTAATTCTGGAATTACTAAGATCTTCTGCTTCCATAACAAATAAACTTCCTGTGATCTCTGGCAAGTACTGATGGAAAATAGTCTCATTTGGTGGGGCTGGTGGGTTTGCGTGTGTGTGTGTATCGCATCAAATTTATAGAATCACAGAATCGTTAAGGTTGGGAAAGCCCTCTGAGATCATCCAGTCCAACCACCAACCCAACACCACCGTGCCTACTAAACCGTGTCTTGTTTGTGTATCACATCCAGTTTGGTCACCAGCCAAGAGGGCATCCAGGGTCTGCAGCCCAGGAGTGTCTCTGATCTTAAAAATACTGTGAAACGCTGGGTTTTTGCACTTTGAAAAAAATGTAAACTAACCGACCACAAGAATATATGAATAGAAAGTTAGCATAAACTAATAGATGTTATTTTAAAAACACCAAGTTGTGAAATTGGCTGTGCCTGTAGTTCTACATCTCTAGAAAACCGTTCCCCGTCTCTTGGCTCGCGCCGCATTCCTGCAGGCAAAGAAATGAAGAACTGGACTCGTTTCCGCGTGGAGCAGCTTTCGGAGCCGCCTGAGTAATTTGTGGGTCGGGAAGTAAGGCATTTGAATCGTGGCAAGGAGTGAAACGTAATCTTGAAAGAATTCTGACTTGTGCGTGTTTGTTTCCTCAGATAATTAAGCTGAAAGCGGAAGCCCGTCTTGATCTGTTGAAGCAGATCGGCGTGTCCGTGGATACGTGGCTAAAAAGCGCGATGAACCAAGTGATGGAAGAACTGGAGAACGAACGCTGGGCCAGCCTGCCTTCGGTGACCAACAACGGCTCTTCCCACTTGGTACGGCTTCCCACCTGTAAAACTCACTCCGTCTCCACGTGGCTCTTTCCTAGCAGCAACTCCTAACTTAATATCGAACGTAAAACAGAATTGATAATATTTGGTTGGTTGTCAGCTAACTGGAAAAAATCTTGTAGCTTTAGGTGGCTGAAGCCTGTGTCTCAGTTCCATGCAGGGGAAAAAAAAAAAACCCAAACACAACCCCAAACCAAATGAAAAAGAAAAAAGGATTTCTGGGTTCTGTTGCTGAGTCTACTGTAGATTGATTTTTCTGACCTTGGCTAAGTGCCATAACATTTATTTGCCATCTCCTGAAAAGAAAAATGTCTGCCTGTTTCTTTGAAGTTTCATTAATAGTTTACGATGTTATCTGAGAGACTTGGATGAAAGGCTATATTTTTCCAAACGTTTTAGAAAAACGTAGACTCCACATCATCTCTTCAGGAGTCATTTATGTGCAGATCGCAGTGAAAACCATCGAGAGAGCAAAGCCCGTTTTCCAGATGGATTTGGATACTTGAGATGAACCTTTGATTCGTGAACAATCAGTGAAAGGCCTTGGAAAACGGGCTGGCTGCTCCTGTGAGCAGGGTTAGATGTTTCCCTCAAAAGATTTGTCATAGATTCAGATGTTACCACTGTTCACCTGCAAGTTACTGCCCTGTTATTTGAGATACATTAAATATTTGACATTTTCTTTATGAACAACTAGTTTCATTAAAGCAGTACCGAAGTTAAATTGGAAGAGACCACAAACCTGATCACTACTGCATTTCATCCAAAGAGTTGGTAACTTTTTAAAACCTTAAATTCAGTTGCATGAATGTGTCTTGCTGTGTCCAAAGTCAGGCTAACTCTTTCGAACATTTCATCCAATATACCCAAAAATTGAACTAAAAAGCAACTTGGATCAATGGAAGATTGGTAATGATTTTTTACTCAGCAGTACGTAAGACTAATTGTGTTTGTAATTCTATAGCTGGTTTGCAAAATAGGCCAGAGACATCTCCCGTCTGTTTAGCTGGGAAGAAAGCACATTTTTATGTAATTCAAGAAAGAATAAAAAGCCAACTCTCATTTCTCTCCCCTCTCTCCCCCCTGAAGAATGATATGTTTCAAAAAAATAGCGATAGCTGGATCGAACGACTGCCTGAACCAAGAAACCCTGTTCGGAAAACAGGAACTGCAAAAAGAGCTCGTATTCTCTTTAATTTTTAATTCCCCTACACGGCCCGCGATGCTGAGCTGTCACCTCTGGCAGTAAAACTAACCAATCTGTTGCTCTTCACCAGTAACCAACTAAAATAAAATTCCTGAAGGTTTAGTCAGTCTGCCTGAAACAGATTTTAAATTTTCTGTGCGTGTTTATCTATTTAACATTTAACAAAATTCAGGGGCTTTTATAAAGTCTTGATTTGCCTGTGGATAGTTCCCTAACTGTAGCCTTCATATGCTATTAAAATTACTTAGTTCACACTTCCTTTTTAATCTGAAATGCTTCGGACAGCCGGTACATGCCTTCTGTATAACAAAACTTTCAGGGGGAATGGGAACGTGGTTTTTCATTGCGTTGCAAACGCTTTGGAGAATGGCTTGCTTTCGCTGACCGCCCAAGAGAAACAAAATCTCCATTTCAGCAAGTCCCTGGTATCTACACACAACAAATCCCGTTTGTTCCCCTGTTTCTTCGTGCTTTTCTTCTTCTTTATTGGTTTCTCGGCAATGGCGGCACACCCTGAGAGGGAAAGGGCTTTTTTGGATGTGCAGCTGTTTTCCTCTACGTCAACTTTAGTTCAAAAAAGTGAGCGAGCACAGAATGGAGTCCCGGCAAATCCTGAGAGTCCTGAATCCGCTCTTTGCTTTCTTCAGGGTGTTAGGATTTTACACACAGAGCTCAAACACAGTGACAGCGATTCGCAGCGCTTTATTCCCATGGCTAGCAGTATAATTAGAGATGAAAGTTGGAGGATGCAGATCCAAGCTTCAGCCTTCCCAAATCCCAAAGGAGTTCTTGTGCCGAGTTTCATTTCAGATCCTTTCTAGGCAGGATAGATGAGGATATGTTACATAGCTGCATTTAACGGTGGGGGTTTTTCCCCTTTCTTCTTGTACTCCACCTCCTTTAACTTCCCGTTGTGCGTGTTGGATTCCACCCAACATCTTGTTCTCTGTCTCACCAGACGCGCCAACAGTTGGCCCTGGAGCCAAACCCCGCGCTAGTCCCTGGCGAGCCGGCAGATGCCACAGCGTGGGAGGTTAAACTCTGATTCTTATTTTCCCCTTTTACACTTACGTACGCTGCCGTGTAAAAAAAGATACTGTTGACCTTGGCAGGCCAGATGAGGACAGCCCGTCGATGGAATTCTTAGGAACTGTTACCGAAACGATGTTGTCTGCAATAACTAGGAGAATTGCTGCAGCATATAGCAAGCAGCGCTTGCGCTTCATCCTCGAAGAGCGGATCGTGTTTAATGTTCGGAAACCAGCTATCTGCCGGCCTTACGTCCTGCACAGCTTTGCTCTTTGGGTCGGTATTGGTCATGATGCGATTCCTTCAGCAAAGCTCTCCGTCTGTTTTCTGTCAAAGAGCTAAAAAGAAGCAAGCAGCAGCGATGGCTTGATATCACTGGATTTATTTAACCTGCTGCAATCGTCTAACGAGCCGAAGGAGTTAAGATCCCATCACCTGTCCAGTCGGCTGACTTTCTGATACAACGATGAAACGCACAGTCTTGGGAGGGAGTACATTCATTTTTTTTCCCCCAGTGTACACGCCAAAAAAGTCAATCGTCATTTTGAATTTTAACATCATCTGGACAACGTATGCAATGCTACTCTTAGGTTTTAATGTTGTTGGGAAACCTGTATGCTGCCTACAGCAAATGTCCTGTAAATACGGCGTAATTCATTCAAAAAAGGGAGAGAGAATAATGTCTGTATGGGGTTTGTGTTTTGCTTCCCGTTGCTGGGGCTTGAAGCCGTACGGTCATAAAAGGGATCGGGACGGGACGAGTCCGGTATTGCAGAGTCAAAAATGAAGTTTGCCCTTGGCACGCTTACTGCGAGCGTGAAAACGCACGCTTTTAACGGTAAAGGGATAGGACATCTTTCACCTGGAAAAGCCTGTAGCATCTTTCAGCTCTTAGGCTGGTTCACGTTCAAGCCTGATTGTCGTCTGCTACCAGCAACCCGTGCCAAGAAAATTGGGGTTTCAGTCCCTAAATACCTGTATTGCAAACGGCCTCTGACTGATCGATCCCTTCGGGTGCTCCGGCAGACCGCTCTTAGTGAACTGGCAAGAAATTTCAGCCTGTGTCGGCTCCCACAGGTCGTACATCCCGATCAGACCGGAGGTGGTTCGGTATAAACGTGTTCTCTGTTGTTGCCAGGGTCTCTGCATTTCCCAGGATAGATAAAAAGGGCTTTTGGTATATTTTTTTTGGTAGCGAATCTCTTTTTCTGCAGGATATGCGATGAAACAGGCTATATATTTGCATACCCTTTTTTCTTGTGTATAATCAAGCTATCTTGTCACCTTCTTACCTGCATTTGTTCTTGCGTTTGCTCTCTGTCACATACCTTGGCCATAATTGTGGCTGATGTATTGGTTCTTCGCTTGTGCTGTCTTTCATTACCAGACTCCGTTGCAGGATAAGCTTGAGGAAACAAACGGCTTTTTCTGTATCGTTAGTGCTGTTTTCTCGCTGTGTGCCTACTTTGCAAATGATCCTATTCAAGGAGTTCGAGCGGCCGCCACGCTGAAAATTAAAATGTATTTTTCCTCCTCGTGTTGGAAAACCAGGACCAGATGTTTCGCGAACAAGTCTTTCTAGACATGATACACTAATTTCCATGATGTTTCCTACGGCTGTCAGCTGAATGTCAGCTTTGGCTGCTGGGACATAGACCATGCACAGCAAAAGGCAGTTAAGAGCTAGAGGGGGAAACCTTAAATTTGCCATCATTTATAGTTGGCTATTAATATCTCAAAGCATTAGCTAGGTAGGACAGCAATTTTTTTTTTGTTCCCACAGCATCCGTGAACGCATTTACCTATCAACGGGCGCAAAACTGCGCCTCAATGAAAGTGAAGCGGGGGGGGGGGAATATAATATGAATTACAAGGACATCGTCTAGAAATCTTAACATAAAAATGATTCTAAGTCAGCAAATGATGGAGCTTTGTGCTCTTCTACTCCAGGACTGGAAGAGCAGCGACGGTACGGAGCAGCGGTACGGAGACAGCTGGGCTAGTGCCGCCTTGGTCTCAGCCTAACTCTGTGTTGGTTTATCAGCCTTCTCAGTTTTCATAAGGAATACCAAATTCACTTCCAAATTAAAAGGAATAAATAAAGGGACGATGGCAACTACATAACAGTGTTGCCTTTGATTCGGAGGACTTGCCTATTTTCGCATGAGATAAAGTGTTTATTCAAAATTGACGCCAGGCACAAGGCCAAAGCCCAGCTCATGTCAGCGTTGCCCAAACTACATTTATAGGAACTTGTGTTTTTCCAGAGTATTGACTTCAGGTTTTATTTAAACTTTTATAGCTAGTTTTTAACCATTAGTCTTTCTTGAAGGATTTTTTTTTTTCCCCCACAAACTGCAGCAAATCTATTGTGCAGAATACACCAGCTGGAAGGCTGATTTTTTTTTCATTTGTTTTACATTTTTTTCAAGTTGAAGTATTTCCACTGCACTTCCATTTTATAACCCGTGTACATTAATCTTTTAATAGCATAAATTCTCAGTAAGTGACTCTTTTTTCCATCAAGCTATTTGCTGTGCCTCTGAAATGGCATCTCCAAAGTACATCAGTCACTGTTTCACAGCTTATGTAAAATTCAGATAGCTGTCCAGCGGTTGCGTTGGAGCTTCCAAAATCTTCTGCGGTTCTTTTAAAAGTCCACGGGCCTGTGCTTGAATGAAGAAATACAGCTGAGTTAAGCAAAGATGTAATTTGGTGACAGCTCTTATTCTTTCGCTTCCCTGTATTTGCTTCGTTTGATGACTGCTTTCCTGATGTTATTTGAGAATCGTATGTCGAATGTTATTTACTCATTGTTTTCTTGGTCCCGTTTCAATAATTGTAAGTAGTAAAAAACCCCACACTGAAGAATATCGATGGATTCATTTTTATTGTTATTTCCTCACTTATTTTTATCTGGTGGTATAATGCCAAATGTAATTTCTTGCAATAGATCAATGCGGATGCAGAAAAGGAAGAAGGTGAAGAGTTTGAAGACAGCATGGATGTTTTTGATGACAGTAGTTCCAGTCCTTCTGGTACTCTGAGAAATTATCCTCTCACTTGCAAAGTTGTTTATTCATATAAGGTTTGTGATTTGTTTTTTTTAATTTGATCAGAAAAATTAATTATGCAACGAACAAATAATAGATGTAACTGTTCTGCGGGAGTTTGAGGTAGAGTGTCAGCATTTGGCTCGCTGATGGTGCACATTAAATCGATCTAAGGCCTGGCTGTGAACAACTGCAGCAGCGTCTCGTTCGTGACGTTGTGAAACACGTTTCTCCTACACACAGTTCAGCAGAGTCCTGAAGTCCGTGTATGAATTGAAAGATGCAGAGATATCGCCGTCTGGCTTCAAGGAGAGCAGTGGCCATTAGAAAATGTTGGCATTTCTGTTGCTGAGCCGGTGGGGCTGTATTAGAAATGCCTCCTCAGTGCTAGGCGTGCTTCTGTGCTGTACAACAAAGCTCTTCTTTGTATTAGAACAGCGAAACCACCATGTAGGAGTTAAAGCTTCGCTGACAGACTGGGTTCACGCTGTTGGCTGCTGCTAGCGCCGCTGGGTCAGTTGTAAATCACCGCTGCGGTAGCCGAAGCCAGTGGCAGGCTTAGTCTTAAGAATACAGAGTAATTAGGGTTTCAGCAGTAAATAGGGTTCGACGCGCTGGGTGGTGGTCGGGGTGCTTCTGTCTGTCCTCTTGAGTGAAAAAGGGTCTTGGGAATGTCAGTAGTACACAGAAGAACCCTTATTAATATGTTTTAAAGTATGCTACATCCTAAATCTTTCAATTTTTCAACAAACCTAAGTTTTAATAAAATTCGGGATGAGAACGCTCTTTACACTGCCTGTCCCGTGCACCTGAAAACACTTTTTATTTTCTAATCTTCCTGTTCTGTACTTCAGGCTTCTCAGCCAGATGAATTGACCATAGAGGAACATGAGGTATTGGAGGTTATTGAAGACGGAGATATGGAAGACTGGGTCAAGGTATCATTCTTCTGAGATGGTTTCATTTTCACTCTTACTTTTAGAAGTAGAACTCGGGACGGGGGAAGGTTATTTGGGTTATTTTCAGAGTAGCTTGCCAAAGCAGAGCATCTTTTCTGTCGCTTACTTACAGGCGCGGAATAAAGCGGGTCAGGTGGGTTACGTGCCAGAGAAGTACCTGCAGTTCCCGACATCCAGCAGTCTGCTGAGTATGCTGCAGTCCCTTGCGGCACTGGATAGTCGGTCACACACCTCAAATAATTCCACCGAGGCCGACTTAGTCTCAGGCAGCCTGAATGGAGACTCCAGTGGTAAATACCAATAAATAAATAAACAGTATATCAAGCTGGTTCTCGAAAGCATTCCGTAGATCGAGTTTGGGTGTTGCACATGAGAATTTCTCCTATTTGACCTGTATCTGAGTGCAGCTGTTCTCAGTAATTCTCTATCTCGTGTCAAATTTACCGGGCTATCTCATAGAGTCGAAATTAACTAAAATTAAGGAGAACTAAAATAATTTGACCCGGCAATTACGTAATCACAGAATCACGTAGGTTGGAAAAGACCTTTAAGATCTACGAGTCCAGCCATGAAAAGTATGTGTAGTACTTAATGGTGGTTTTTAACCTCGTGCCAATTACACTTTTCCGTAACCCCCCCCCCTCTTTCATTCCTCAGTCTGTTTTGTAAAAGCACTTTATGATTACGAGGGTCAGACAGATGATGAGCTGTCCTTCCCGGAAGGAGCGATCATCCGCATCTTGAACAAGGAAAATCAAGATGATGATGGCTTCTGGGAAGGAGAATTCAACGGACGCGTTGGGGTGTTCCCATCGGTATTAGTTGAAGAGCTTACGGCCTCGGAAAATGGAGAGACTCAGTGGATTGGAGATATTCAGGTATGTAAAGAGTTGCGCTGCCACCCTGCCCGCCTGGTATTAGTTTGCTAGGGCGATTCTGCAAGGCTGCAAAGATCTGCTGCTGCTTTAGGAGAAAAAGAAATCAGGACCAATTTAAGAAGGTAAAAAAACTTTTAGTTTCTCACCCAGCCTCCTAAGTATCAACTGATACATTTTGGCAAATGTAACAGGTCTGCCAATAAAGGAAAGTACTTGGGTAGAAAGGAAATGAACTGAAGGAGAAAATTCAAGAGTCTACTTCTTGTAATTAATTTATGGCATAGACCAAGACATCAAACAGAACCTGGCAAAAAGAGAATCGCAGGCTCTCTCAGCCCTAATTTAATGTTTTCATACTTAAATCTGCTCTGTATCCTCTCAATTTTTGAAGGGCAGAATACTGCTGAAGATTGTATTACGGTAATTTTTTGCAAAAATGTCCTCATTTCAGTATAGTCCTCTAATCCTTACATCATGTCAGAAAACCAGACACGTTCTCGTGTGTAATTGTGGTGCTAGAAACTGGACTTCCATGTTCCCTCCAAAGTAATTTCTCCAGTATTTTTATTCTGAGATTTGAGAAGACCGTGAGAACTGAACATTTAAAGGATACATATGCAGTTGAGTTGGGATAAAACTCGCAATTTTGACGCTTTTGTGTGAATATGTGTGGAGAGGCACACTTGGCCAAATGACTTTTTTCAAATAATCTTCAAAAAGTCTGCCTAAATTACCTGGGAGAGGATGAAAATTTCTGCTCAGTGGCAACCTGTGATTTAAAAAAAGAATATAATCACTGTTCGATATCTTGGCTTTCCTTCCCAGGCGTCCCTGACAGCGCTTTTGACAGACAGTTTTTCTCCAGGTGAAAGTTCCTAGCATCCTGACGTGTCAGAGGACTTACCGCGCCTCGGTGCGTACCTGCAAACTGTCGAGGAGTAAGGCTTTCTGCAGCCCCTCTCTCTTTTTCACCCAGGTATCCCCGACTCCGAAGCCTAATAACGCCCTTCCGCCGCTGCCGCTGTATGACCAGCCTCCCACTAGTCCCTACCACAGTCCGGATAAAAGAGGTTCTCAGTACTTCCCCAGATCACCGTCAACTAACGGTGAGAAATTTTGTGGTAGTGAAGAGAAACATTTCAGCTAAATGCTTAATTTAGATCGTTCGCATTTCAAGGCAGGGGAAAGAAAAAAAAAAGAAATGCTTTTTTTCAGCGTAAAAGTAAATCAGCAGTGCCCCGTGGCTTGTTTGTGATGGGCTGTTGCTTACTCTTTCAGAAAACAGCTTCGGTTCAGAGTCCCCCGGCTTCTCACAGCCTCCGCGAATTCCTCCCGAAAACTCATACGGCAAACTGCGACCTGTAAGTGGAAAAGAAATCCTCTTGGTTTTTTATTGACGCGACAAAGTTACAAGGCCCAGTCTAGGTAAATCGGGCTAGGTGCGTTGAAAGCGGGGTGGTGACGCAGCGCCTGACGATTTGGCGCTCTGTGCTCTGCAAACCCAGTTCCTACGTATAAAAACGCGGTATCGCAGATGAACGCTGCGAGGAAAGGTCCGTTCGCTCCCCTTTGATAATCCCATAGATGCCTCAGAAAGCTGTAAGAACACGAGAGCTGTTTGAGATGAAGCTGGAAGAAAACAAAGCCGCGCTTGTTGAAGCGGTCAAGGTGTGTTTAAAGGTGACCTTGAATCTTACCCATCCCCAGTCCTTCATCCAACCTGCCTTTCTCTTTCTGCCTTCTTAGATGTGATACCTGCCTGTCTCTCTGTGAGGCTTATGAATCACGAAATCTAACCTGGGAGGAAATTACACCTCTAATGACAGTAAAATAGACGTTAGTCGATAAGCTGATACGGCCTTTGCAGGCCTTGGGAGGGTATTTCTGATCTTGCCACCTGCAATAACCCCTAAACAGGAACTAAAAAAGAGGCGGTGAATAAATGCCGGAACAGTGTAATCGTAGGATTTGTACAACTGCTGCTTCTCCAGTGTGCTGGCAGACAGATCCGCTAGCCGGCAGCTTGACCTAATACGTGGTTCTCGGGACTCAATTGCATTTAGGGTTAAATTGATTTCCGAACCCCTTGATATGAGGGTTTTGGCTTAAAAATTCTTAACGATCAGATCTATATATTTTGTGTTGCCTTTGCTGCCCAGCAAGAGAGATGTTGCCAGAAAAGGAAAGGAAGAATTTAATCTTTTAGAACTTGCAAAATCCATCTCCTAGGATTAACTCTGAAATCAAGTTTTGGGGGTTTCCAAGTCCTAAAGCAAATCATGTTGAGACGTAACATTTGTATTTTCCTGGCATTCTCGATGAATGAGGTTGCAGAAGAAGAGCATTTTTGGATATTCAAAAATTATATTCTGAATATTCCAGTAATCAACGAGTTAGCCTTATTCATTGACCTACACCAGGCAGAGATAGTACTGCATCGTTAAGTATTGAACGGAGAAGTTTCACGTTCTCTTAATTCCCTTGTAAAAAGTTGCCAATTTAGCTTTTCCATTTTGTAGATTTGTATTTACTTCATGAGTTTCTTGCACCTGACTGACTTTTCAAGATACGACTACAGCGTTGTGCCTTAATTAAAAGGATTTCTCTTAGTATGGCGCTTTAAATAGGCCTGGTTTGAAAATATTGTGAAGTTTGTTCTGGTATTGCTCCACAGTTCGTGTTTTCCATAGTAAGTCACTCCGGTGTAGTCTGAAATCATGTGATAAAAACCCAGCATGAAATGCTGTTAGCACTTAAGGTGGTCTCTATCGGGAGCAATAACTTTATTGATGTGGCAGAGTGTAAAAATAGCATCAGATTTCAGGTGTGGATCAGTCAGGTCAGTGACTGATTAAATACGAGCAAGCTGCTTAGGTGCCACAAGGCGTTCCTGTCGTTTCCAGTCCACGGAAGTTCCAGGCGAGGGCATCGTCAGATGTCAGCATTCGATGTAAAGTCCGAAGTCCGTCCCAGGTTTACGTACCAGATTATCCGTGGGTGCAGGCAGAATAAATAGGTTATTTCCCCTCGGTGTGTTTACACGATTGTGACTGCTGGTCATCCTGGAGAAAAAAAAATCACCGGACAGTGGTGAGAGTTGATAACGAAGAGCCTTGATGGCTTAATCGGAGGCTGCTGGACCTGAATTCAGCTGGGTACCTCCTGTAGTTCTGTTGACCTTAATATCCGATCTGTGTATTTGCATCATCTTGAGGTATAAGCCCGACACTGCAGTTTCAAGTCTCTACAAGTTCTGAAATGTTGACAGTTTTCTGATAGTTACAGGCTGGTTCTGGCTGTTTCAGGTGCGAGCAGCTCCACCACCCCCTACGCAGCATCATCGCCGGACAACAGAGAAGATAGAGGACGTGGAAATTACTCTGGTGTAACGCTTGGACTAGTTAAGTAGTAGTGCTACAATCAAGACCGAACGCGGTATTTGGTCAATCTCGTTTTTAGGCACCTTTGCATGATGAAGACTTTTAATAGAGCAAGAGATAGGGAGGATTTAATGTGGCAGTGACATGGTGGATTCCTTCCCACAGTCATGAATATTTTGTGCCTTTTTTTTTTTTTTTCCCCCCCCGTTGTTGTTTTGATTTATATACATCGTTCTTCCTCTCTTAGCACAAACCCAGACGGGCCAAACGGCGAGCAGAGGATTGCCTTGGAGCAGGTTTCTCTCTTGGCTGAAGATGGTCAGTTTGTATACGGAGGCTGAGGAAGGAGCCTCATTCATGCGACTTAGTCATAGCATACTTCGATCACGTGCATTAGTACAGTATATTACTGTTGCCATAGGAATGTGTTAAAGATTGTCAATTCTTCGAGTAGCATTACTTGCCTGATTACGTATTAATCAGCGGAATGAAAAAGGGAACTGAAAAATAGGTTATAAGGAGAGGCTGGCTCCTCTTTAATCCCCTTGCAGAAAGGAAGAAACAGGAAAATAATCTCATAGGTAAGGAAAACTGATGCAGATCATATGGCGTTAATTACATCAATGCACACCTCTTCAATAATTAACCGTTAAACAGAACTAAATGTTCTTTGTATTGATATTTATGCAGTACATTTAGTAATAGAGTATCTAATATGGAGGTGCTGAATTAGTAGCAACATCTTGTTCCATAGCATAAACCAACTGGTAGGAAAGTAAGTGAGATTTTTGTCTAGATCTGGAAATTGAGCTTCATTTTTTTCTTAGCAGGTTTTGGGGGTTTTGGTTTTTTTGTTTTGTTTTGTTTTTTTTTAAAGTATTTGGGTCACTCTTATCCCAGTTATTGCCGTGTACTTTATTATCCGACGTTAGCAGTATATCTTTGTCATCAAAACATCTGGCTAGAGTTAGAAGATACATTTAGAGTATTTACATGCATTATTTAGTTTTTGCATTGGATGGTCCTGTAGCATTTTCCCGTGCGAAGCCCGTTAACTAGCCAAAGCCAGAGAGCCGGGAAAAGCTCTGGTTTCCGCGAAACCTTCGGGCCGCCTTTGTGGCCAAGACTACGGTCTCAAATTACTCTTAGGTAAGAAATAGAGAGTAAAAGGATTTCAAAACTAATTTTCAACCGGAGATCTCTGAAAAGGAAGCTTTTTTTGGTTGTTGTTTGGAAGAAAAGGGCAGAGGATATTCCGAGGTTTAACATGGAGAGAAATGGTCAGAGGAAAGGGGGAAACTGGGTGAAAACAGGTTTTTCTTTGTGTACTTGCTAAATTATTTCCAACAATCTCCACCAGATCAAAGCTTCAGTTGAAAGGCATCACAAGGTTGGGGTTTTTTTGAGCTGTTATATGGGTTCTATTGAATGCGCTCTTATGTCTTCATTTTTTTTTTTTTTTCCTAAGCCAGTAAGTTTTCTACCTTTAGTTTACTAACAAGGGCTATTTTTTGAGGCTGCATTTACAAAAAAAAAAAAAAAATTACCTAACAAGATTTTATTATCATCAACTTTGCACATACTTGTGAATCCCAACCCAAGCTGGGTCTCTGAGACGTTCGTGTCCGCCAATCTCCTTTCCCAGTGGGATCTTGAACCAAGAGTGGGGCTGTTTGAAGACAACAATTCATGGATCAGTTATGAAATCGGTGACTGTCCAATGAAGTCTTTTCCATATTTTTCATTCTTTTTGCACCTCTTGTCCTGTTGATCTGTTTGAGGTCTTTTTATGTGTTTATCAAACTTATTCTTAAGTTTAAAAAAAGAAAAAAAAAAGTTTTTAAAAAAGATTTAACTGTTTGCAAAAATTTTGAAAGCTTCACAATGCAGAAGAAAAGCAAGTATTGCCATAGCGTTCATGTTCAATTTCTTTGGCCAGTTTTTCTGTGTCCTTCATACCCGGACTTTCAAAATTCAGAAAGTGTTATTTAAAGTCTCTTTAGTTGTATTTTAAAATATTTTCTGTAAGAGCTGCTAATTTTATTTAAAAAAAAAAAAAAAAAAAAAGAAGAAAAGTTGTAAAAATATGCCTCCTTTTTAACTATGATTTCTTCATACAGGGCATGTATTCGACGTATCATCGTGTACAGCGTCAGTACACTGAAAGCATAGGTGCAAATGCTTTCTTTATATTGGCTGTAAAAAGTTTGTATTTATTATGTATAAAAAGTTGAATAATAAAAAAGTGGAACTAAATCCGTGGCGTTGCCTTGCTACAGACACCACTCTGCCTACGGCCAAGTGCCGTCGGAAGGTGTGGGCGTAGATCCTGTGACTGAGGGAGAGCCTGACATTTGGGGATAAACACGCAAATTTTCTTTTGGGTGTCGTTTTTCTGGTTTACGCTATGACGCAGAAATGTGAATCTCACGCTTGAAGCGATCTTTAAATGTCGCTTTGAGGTGGTATTTCTGGGAGGAGCAAGATTACGCCAAAAACGGAGAGCCAGTCACAGAGCTCCGGCTATCCAAACAATTGCTTAATAGCCTTTATGCAATTAGGGTAATGGCATAAAGCAAGCAAGGGAGAGTGATGGAGAATAACTCTTCAGCGTGATTGTCCTTTAATAGGGTTGTTTTGCCTAATGGTGCGCGGAGTGTTTCCCCGGCGTCCCGACCCTCTCTGGCTTTAGGGTCCCTTTACGCTCCGGGTGTCCCTGTTCAGTTCCCTCGCCGGCACTCGGCAGCCACCCGCCGGCGGCCAGCTCCTGGCTCGGCTCATTGCAGTTTCTCAAAGGTGAGTGCTTTTTGTGGCCTGAGGCGCCAGGAGATCCGTGAGCTCTGCCTGCCGATTGCCGCCCCGGTTCGGCTTTCAGCTCTTTGGGGTCGAGACCGTATTTTACCCCGCTCGAACACGGCTCGCTGCAGCAGGACTCCGGCGCGATGGGCCGCCGGGCGTTGCTGCGCTGTTGGGTTAGATCTTTAATCTTTCCACTATTCACACACCACTTCTGTCTTTTTTTTTTTTTTTTTTT
>VZTL01028555.1:0-14326 GCA_013400535.1 Scopus umbretta | reverse complement strand
TTATTTCTGAAATTGTGTCTACACTGTTATAAACAGTGCATTACAGGGGTTGTAAATATATATTATAAAAATAAAATAATTAATATTTTAATAAGAGGTAATTTTTCCACATAAGTAACTTTAAGAGAAAATGGTAATTCTTTTTCGTTTCTTATAATGAATAACTTTAATCTACGACATTATTATAGACATCAAAATAATAGCTTTTTTCTTTGTTTGTCTCTCAGTTTCTCTTACCATTTGGAAGCCCCTGTAGAACTGCTGTACCTTCCAGGATATATTTAAATTTTTCACTCCTTTTGTTTCATAAGTGTCTATAAGCAATATCATAATGACCTCCAATTCTCCATTACATCCTTGATATGCATGAACTGCTTCGTCTCCATCTTTGCCAAAAATTTTGATTGCTTCTGCAAGTAAAAAAGTTAAGATAGACAGAAGTTTTATGAGGTCTATTGAATATCACAAATTATATCCCTATTAGTGAACACTCTTATTCTAACTATTCCTTTTGTGAAGGATTGTTTTCTATCTTGTTTTACTTTAGTATAAGCACGCCAAATGGAATTCTTCTTTGAATGGTTTTAAACCTCTATATGCTTTTGGTTTGATATTTTTGAAAGGAAGGTCTTGTCTTACTAGGGGGATTTTTTTTCACCCATTTTCTTATTCCCTGAATCATCTATAATTGCATTTAGGGTATCTCAGATACCAGAAGAGTTTAAACTAGTTTTCTTTTTTTCATCTCTTCAAGATGTATGTGTGATACCTATGTGAAAATATTACTTAATATTTATCTATATGGCTTGTGATGTGACATGTGGGAAAGAAAATTAAATCTTTTTATAATAATGATTATCATCACATAATAAGGAAAATTACATTATCATAAAGCCAGTGAAAAAATGCAGAATTAATGCTGAAAATGCAATTCTAAGAAACAATGAATCTCTATTAAATATGCATTTCCACATGTGCCTGTGCACAAATGGTTACACTTTTATTCGAATTGTCTAAGCANTCCTTTTTATTGAAAACAAAACAGAAGAGACTGGCTTCTAGAAACCTAGAGAATGTCAGTCAGGTTTGCCATAGGTCACTGATGTCTTACACGTATAAGTAGTGTGGGGTTTGTCCCATCCAAAGAAGACACTTCAGGCTCCTTTTACGGTAAATTAAGAAAAACAGACCATGCTTGGAGGTGAGTTATTTTTCATAGGCAGCTGTCTTAGTACGAATTGGATCATCACTCCTCCAAGTGTCTATTTCTCTCCACTGACTTGCATGTAGGGCTATGAGGTGGGCATTAGATACTTAAGTTAGACCTGACAAATCTAAATCTGGGTATCAAAGCATTATACTCCTGAGACTAGGAGTCTTAGTGTTTTTCCAGAGATCAGTACAGAAAAATCATGCAACTCACTGATTTAGCAACAGTGCTAACTTTCCTGGATTTTTAGGAACATTTAACTGTTATCCACTTCACGTGATGTAAAGATGTATGCATATTTCTCTATTTACTCTGCAAAAAAATAATGTCAATCTAAACCAGTGTCTTAGTAAAATTAATGTTCTGGAACATGTTTCAGGGACATATATTTCCCTACATAAATTGGAAAGCTAAATTCTTTACTTTGAGAGTCTTCAAAACAAATTTAAATTAGAGAATCTAATTCTAGAGTTGTCATTTAAATAATATTGGCTGTAAGAACAGTTTTACTAAAATCACAACTGATCTGGAACTATAAGATTTAGCTGTAAATTACAATAAAATTATAAAATTCTGTTATAGTTATAGTGTAATGAAATACAAGAAGTAAAATTTATTCTCTTCCTGCCCTGTGTGTCTCTGAAGAACATATGGGTCAGATACTTTAAGTCAAAATTCTGTAAAAATATTTAAAATATCAAGTTATGTTCATTTTCATCAAATAAGATTGCTCTGCACTGTGTAAGTAACTTCCAGAAAGACAGAAATAAGTGCTATCTGTTAGGGTTTTTTTTTTTTTTGACTAAAGGAATTCTACAGGCATGCTAAGTACTGGGAATTTCAGACATGATAGTGCAAGGACATTTAAAGGTTTGTGTCTTGCATTTCTTGAACACAGAAGCAAAATTCTTGCCTTGTTGAAAGAATAGATCCAAAATTTCACCTGAAATATTTCAGATTATGCCCATCCAAAATAGATGTAAAGGAGGGAAACAGTACTGACAGTCAAAAAAGAGGTTGGAAAAGAACTGAAAAAAACCCAACAAATACGTTCTTTGAAGAATATAATTCTCACAGTTTCTGCAGACTGGCCATTCTGCTGGAACAACAGTAAGAATGAAATCTGAAGAAACCATCTGAGGACTTTGACAAGAGCTCTANAAAAAAAACAAAGAAATTACACTGCTAAATTACTATAAGCATGAAGGATTTAAACAGGGACTTAATACAGAGAAATTGTACCTTTGCCTATGAAAATCGGTGAAAAAATATCCTGAAGTTTTGGGGCTTTGCATACACTGTTGAGAAGTAGGCTAGTTTTAGCATAGAAACAATTTATCAATGAATAAGGCTCAAACCTTCCACCTTGGGAAAGTGATTAAAACTCCTGAGTTTTAAGCTTGTCTTTTAGCATACTGGTGCTGATAGTGTTTTATAAATACAGTATCTCCTTCAAAAACAAATCTTAAGAGAGTCTATATTGCAAAGATGTCTAGACATACCTAAAATTCAGAAAAGCACTTCAAATGTCTAAAAAGGCTTGAATTTCATTATCTATTTACATGATTGACACTGAGAAGATTTATACTGGACTACTCAGAATTGCAATTTATTAGAATGCAGAAATACTTAGAATACAAAAGCATGAAATGTAAGAGTTATTTTATTCCACCATTTATATTTAATGATGTGTGGTAATGACTCATTACTCAATGTAAAATTATGTGCAAAGACATGTAACTAAACTGCCTGCTAAACTCACTAAGAACTTTATCTACAAATCTGAAGCAAAATTTAAGCCAATACTAATTCAATATATAAAATTATTATGTAGTAATGGTAAGTTAAATCAACTAAAAGCAACACAGTTACACTGGACTCTTTCCCATGTGTGAGCACATGAGTTAAGTCAAAAAGGAAAAAAGCCAACCATTCCAACTGTATTAATCTCATATCAACAATTCACTTGCTAGGAGGACGCACAGTCATCAAGACAATTGATTTAAGAAAGCATGCAGAGTAGAAGAGGGCTTTCAGTCTAACTGAATAAAGGCAAAGAAAGGGATGAAGCAAAAAAGGCAAATTCCAGGTTTGAATCCAAGTTGCATCTAAATGGGTTCATGTCTTCTCTGCCCCTGAACTGAAACTCTCTTTTGCTGTTGATGCTAGTATAAGCAGTAATTTCTTCCAGCCTTTGCTAGGAACTGACTGTCTGACACATCTGGAAAAGGCAAACTGTTCTTATCCCCTTCTGTTATAACCCCAGGCTTAATCTCAAGACTCTTCAGTAAGGGTGCCAAGAAAATGAAATGTCCTTCCTTTACCACTGAAATTCTACCTGCACATGAGAAGGCCTATCTGCACTAAGTATGGAAGTAAGCAGAGGATTAGCTTGGGTCATTGAAGGGCTTATTACTACAAATTATCTGCTCATAGCTTTGAGCTAAACTATCTCTGTGAAGCACTCATGCATATGGATTCCACTTACCAATGTACTCTGCAAGAGTTACTGTGCTTACAGGTGTGACACTGGCTCTGAGGTTCATTTGCCTGTATGATGTCTGATCACAAGGACCTTTATGAGATCAGACATCCACACTTTGTAAGATTCATCAAAGACTGAGATGCTATAAATGCCTTATCATCCTGGGGAATCAACATGGTGTCTACATAAATAAATCAATAATAATACCAAATGCAAAGCTTCCAGTGTGCTGTGCAGGATCTTGAGTGAACATCTTTCAGGGACAGCAGCCTGGGGAAAAATCATGACAATATTGATGAGCACAAGCAGACCTACATTAGTCTGGGAAATTTTGGGGTGTTGGATGTCAGAAAATGTGGCTATGTACAGTATCAGATATTTAAATTGTTCATGAATTAAGAGCAGCCCAAGTATAGGTCAGTCACTATGGTGGTTCTGTAATTTCAAATAAACAAAACATAATAAAAGGTGAAATCCATCAAATGAATTATTTGTTCCAAGCTGTCAGATTACTATGATAATTTTTCCAACTGTATATGTCTTCAGGGTTTTTTTAATTCTTTTAACACAAGTCTCTCTACTAACATGTTTCTTTTTTTTCTTTAAAAATAAATCCAGAAACCAAAATGAGGGGGCTGAGAAAGATTCTGAGTAGAAGCACAGTGAATCACATAGTAAAAATATCTTTCAGATAATCCTACTTTACTTGTTCAGTGCTGTAACTATGGAACTTACGTGGTCGTTTTTATTTGTTTTCACTGAGCTCTTCAATCATTTGTGTTGTTCTCTAGACACTAGGAATACAAGAAATCTATGTCTTGCATGAGTCTAATTTCTCTATAAAATCACAAACTTTAAAAGAATTGTCGGAGGGCTTGTGCCTCTTAACACAATGCCTACAGAACTGGGAAATAGAAGTTTGTTAAGCTAACTCAAAGCAACTCAGATGGGATTTTATCTATGCGGACATTGCACAAAATGAAATAATGGGATTACAGGGGATGTATTCTATCATTCTCAATTGTGGGGAAAAATTCACATTAAATATTGTTTGAATTGTCAGAGTTAATATGTAGTTCATTTAGCAAAATGTCCACATGGTTCAATTTATGTTGAGGACAGTTTTAAGATGTTAAAAATAAAAATATTGGAAGATCAAAGTCCTGTGAGAAATAATGACATAAAACCCACAGTATCACATCACTTTAATAGTTTGAAACATTTGGTGTCCCTAATGTAGCTTCAATTGCAATAGATCATGCACTGTAATTAAAGAGATGAGGTAATAGATAAAGATGACCAGGACAAAATAGACTTTTTGGATTTGTAATTTTGAAATCTGTTCCTCAGTTTGAAATGAATGAAGAAATGGAATTATACAGACATTTGGAGAACAGATGAAAGGGGAAATGTTGAACCTTGTTGAAGAAAGAGAGGACTGCCGGAGCTTAAAAAGAACAGTTATTTCAGGTCATACCAATAGATCACCATCTCCAGCATGCCGCCTCCAGAAGCGGGCAGTACAGGATGCCTGTGGAAGAGGGATGGGTCAGAGTCAGCAGGACATTGTGGTACTTTGCAGACCCTTCTCCCAGCTCCCTGCCATTGCTATCTCAAGAACTTCTTGGTTCAGAGCTTGTATTTATTAGTCTCAGTGATCTTTATTTTCCCTCTTTGTCCAGTTGGTTTTTTGCATTTTCTCCGTATGGCAAGGAGTCCTAAAACATAAATAAATACATGAAGAAGTATCTGCTTTTGCTTGTTTAAAATATCAGCTGCCATTTTGATGTAATCACTTCTAGAGATTCTATTAGATGGAGAGCAAGAATAATAGCTTTCTGATTACTTTCTTTCTGTCATTCTTGCTTTTTATCAAATCGTTGTTCAGTTGCCTTTTTGTCAGCCTGGAGACTCTGGGTTTACTTGGTCATTCCTCACAAGGAGCGTGGGAGAAACTACCTTCTTCTACCAACCTCAGGTTTTGTGAATTCATCTAAGAATGACAAGGCAGCTTCACCTCCCTCCTGACTATCAGATTTTATCCTTCATTAGTTACGAGTCTTACATATGGGTGAAATGTGTGATTTTATGAACTTCAGAATATACAGCCATTTTCCAGGAAATTTGTCTCGGAGATGAAATATCCCCTATTTTCTATTCACCGAGTAATTTCACTATTTTTTTTTCTCTTAAACACTTCAGTCATACAATCAGGGAACAGAAGATAGGACTAGGGTCACCTGTCACTCACTCATCAATGGCAAATTACATGTAGCAGAGTCAAAATCAGTGTTCAAAAGCTGGCATTTCCTTCTACTAGGCTATTTGATCAAGGCTAGCGATACACTGAGGCTGATAAATTTGTCTTTGTGAGCAATGGTGAATGAGAAAGAACAGAGATATTTTTCTTTAGTTATTTATGCAGAATAATTTGATGAGTTCTTAGCAAGCATGTAGTAAGCTTACATGAACATTTCGTTCTCCCTGTTGAATGCCTTAACAGTCCATATCCCCTTATATGATGCAGGCTTTCTTAATCATCTTGGAGAAAAAACTGTTCTACAATAGCAATGTCAAAAGGACTATTGCAAGTTCCCTTTCTTCTGTTGTTTTGATTTTTTTCTGTGAATATAGTAGATATCTGTATTAGTATGTGTATTGCATACAAATTGTACCTATATTGTATGCAAATTGTATATAATAGCATATATATTATATAAAAATATTATTTATCAGGTTATCTCCTTTGGTAACACAACAATATTTTGAAGCCAAATAGTATGAAAATAAAAAAGACCTGTATTTTTAAATTTAGTTGCCCTCTTCATGGCTATTGACTTACTTTCTTACAGCACTGTCTTCTTTCAGGGCTTCTCAAATCTTCCTGGCTTTTTGTACCAGCATTATTACCAGGAACTGGCTACTGAATTCACTGAAAATTGAGCTTCAAGTCATGTTTCTCTTTTTCACCATAACACCCCAAATAAACACCTTCCATTCCAAAGCCTTCTGTCATTTGTTCTATCTGTGCTTTGAGTTAACTTTGGCTGGACAAGTCACCTTGAAGCTCATTCAGCTCACTCTTAAAGAAGTACGGTGTGCTTAATTCCATAATTCATTCTTAATATGAATGTGCTTTATATCCAATATGACTCTTGCACAGCTCAGCTGTCACCAGCTGCTAGAGACTATTATGTTCAGAGGAAAGTAAAGGAATTTTTACCATAGTTAGAAAAAATTTAAAGGATTTAACAGAGTATCATTTATAAGTGCTCATTTAGGAAATAAAAAACTTGTCTAACCTTGATTAAGCTGATTGAACTACAATCTGAAAATAAATGTCAGTTTTGTTTTCTTAACAGTAAGACCATTCATGTAGACACACAGTAGACACACAGGAAGCATCTACTTCCTGTTGTTTGAGATGTTATTGCCAGTTGTAGTGAAATTTTACATTCTAAGAACACTCGGTGTTGGAAGTGCATCAGGGGTTAATGTGAGGTTGTTTAATATAAAGGTAAATTGTTGGCACATCATGGGATAATGCCATTAAGAGAAGCAGGAAGCCAAAACAGACAAATGCCTGTCAAAGGTCTGAAGGTATCATTTTACAAAGCACCCACAAAGCCATGAAGTACTGGCTCATCCTGTATTTTAATTAAGAAAAAAAAATTGTAAGACTGGCAAACTGAAAGACGGATTTTTTTATAGTCTTTGACTGTGAGCAACTCTGCTGTTTTGGTACATAAATTCTGCCATCTCCCCAGTTTGTCAGTGTCCTGTTGAGGGCCATATATCTTAAACAGGAAGATATGAAAAAATGAAGGTTCACTGATACTACAAAGAATAAGCATGGCTAACTTGACTACCTTGTGTGTTGACTATGTTTAGAAAGCCCCAAATCTTACTGCCTTCTTTTATTACCATATCAGTTGGCAAACCAATGAACTATTGCTTTCTTTTAACACCTATTTTAATGCNTGATGTGGCACTTCGAGACATGGTTTAGTAGTCATGGTGGTGTTGGGTTGATGGTTGGACTAGATGATCTCAGAGGTCTTTTCCAACCTTAATGATTCTATGATTCTATGATTATTCCTTCTTTCCAGCTGGTTTTATGCAAGGTAGTATTTGTATTGTAAATGAATATGTTTTTGCATAGTTTTACTTTGAGTCACTATGCATGACATTTTTTTATCATTTGTAAGTCCCTTTGTGTGAGTCTCATTCTCTTTAGTGTCTCTCATGGCTTGCAAAACAAAGAATTTGCAGCCCAAATACCAGCATTGGTGTTTTATTTTTGAATAAGTGAAGTTTAGCATCAAAGTCCTATGCTTATTTTGTTTCTTAAAAGTCAAGCTGAGAGGATCTAAGGTTCTGCTCTTGTAAATCCTTATTTACCTACATTTTGTGATAACATCTTGAAGAGCCACAGAAGTATTGTTAAAATTGGCCATTATCAGAAGAGCTCGAATAATTTAGTAACTCCCCATGTAAGTATGTTAAGTTCAGCACTGAGATAACTTCTCAAAGACTTACATCAAAGTTAAAATTAAAAAAGATTCCAGTGCCAGTGTTATTCTTCTACAAAGAATCTATTTAGCATTTAAAAGAGCATTACTCTCTTTCAGGTTCACCAATTTATTTTAAGAGATGTACCTAAGAATAATCACCAATATTTGACTCTCCTTCCAAACCAACAATGTTTTATCAATGCAGTACAGAGGCTTTTGGTATTTCTTGACAATTCATTGTGGTCTGTTTTTTTCATTTGCTGCAACTTTTTTCATTTCATTATATTACAGGAAACAATAAGAATTTTCACTGTTGAACTTCTGCAGGGAACAAGCAGATCCGACAATACTAATTACTTATGTTTAATAAATCCCCAAATGATCTGTCATGAAACAAAGTTGGATCAAATATAGGTTATATGCATGGTGTACTGATAAAACTGTTTGTTTTCAGTCTTGGCAGCCCAACATAATGCCATACAAATACTTCCAAAATAATAACTCATGCTGTGGTAATGACATTACATTTTCAGCAGCTTAGGATGGGTAAAATATAAATGGATTGCAACTCATCCCCTGCTTTTGAAAGAAAAAAAAAAACAACAAACCTATCCATTGAAATAGATATTCGTTTTCACACCAAATAAATTTAGGTAAAATAGTAAGTGTAACACAACTATTTGTTCTTACCTACTTGAATCTGCATAAAGAAGTTGGTGGATGTTTGTAGGGATAAAAAAAAAGTGTTGAGGTGTTTATATATGGATTTAGCAGGTGCTACTTAGCTGAATTAATTATTTTTTATTTTTGTTAATCATTAACATGGGTCTTTTTTGGAACAAATTCTACCAGTTATCACATAGATAAGTGTGATATAGCAGGATAGAGGCAATGTACTACTTCTTGTTTTTGCTGTCTCAGAACTAACACTGGGATTCAAGAGGTCAAAGGTCTAAATAAACCTGAATGTTTGGATGCCTGGCTAAACCCAATGGTTAAGCCTAAAATATTTACAGTCAAATAAGATTCTGGGCTACTTTTCCAATGCATATATGTTAGAAGGAAAAAATGCATGCTTTCCCAGAAATAAAACTTGACTAACTTGACTATAGGACACTTTCTACATATTCAAACTGGCAAAGACTTTGTGCTATGTAGTCACACTGATTTGGTGTGATAGGCATCATCTGCTGCAGAGATGTCAAATGCAGACTATCTTCATATAAATGAAAAACAAGGTTGAAATTTGCACATAACAAGTCATAGTGAGACACCTCAACCACTCTGCCACCTCTCCCACTCTCCTAGGTTGTGCAATAGCAGATTCCAATCCTTGGAAGAAGGAACTAAACCCAAATCTAGCAAACACCAGCAAGAGTAATAATGGAAATTAATTTTTCATTTTAGATGTTAACTTACTCTTTGAACTGTTTAAAAAAAAAAGACTGTAACAGATGTCCTTCCGAAGCTACCACCTAGTATTATATGACATGTGCCAAATATAACAACAAATGGAAGTAGACATCGTTCTTAAAACTTGTACTGACTTGAATTCTCATTTTAGCATTACATACCTGATAAGTGATTCCCTGTATACCAAATAGTCTGATGGAATTCAAGGGAAAGCCTTGCAGAATCAGGGTCCTTTGTTTTGTGGGATCTAATGTGCCTTTACAAAAAGGAAATCCAAAATTAATAGGTAATTCTAAATAAGTACGACAGAAAAAAAATGTCTTCAATATTGCAACTGACTTATTTTTGAACATTTGGAAACATTTACTGTAATTATTTTTTAATTGGGTTTCACTGAACCACAGCTATAGTGGAAAGGGAACATTAACTTTGCTGTTCTACTGACAGTCATGAAGCTAGCCATGTCCTCACTTAACTTTGATCTATGTATCATAATCAACTAGCAAAACAAACTATGCAGATTATTTTGATATGACAGAAAGTAGTCATGAAAAAAGATGGCAGAAACTTTTAAATATAGAAACATTATATTTACTTTTAGAGACCTTATCTAGAAAAGATAAGTTGACAGGATTAATTAAATTCTTTTTTTTTTTAATGCTGTGACAAATAGTAAATACTTCTGATATGCTTTTTTTCATATTTCTGCAATAAATAACTTAATATGTATTTTGAAAATCCTCTAGTTTTCAATATTAGTAAAAAACAGAGGTTGTTTTATTTTTCCATTTAATCAAGGACTTACAAAGAAAACAATCCCAAACCAAAGGAAAAGTGGACTTTCTTTAACATTTAAGACAAATTCTTAGTGGTGAAAAATGTGTTACTGTTCACATTGGTATATTATGTCCTTCCTCTATTAGCTACATTCAGTAGAACAGTGTCAGGTGTAATTTACCTGTACTGTACTGGTGGTCTTCAGACCTAAACAAGGCAAATAACTGATTTCAGTTAGTCAGATGCTCATCCCAACATCACTGGCAGCAGAAAGGAAGTACAAAGTAACCAACAAGATGTTGGCACATCTAGGTTCTGAAAAAAAATTACATTCAGTCCTTTTTCAATGTTTAATTTGCTCATCACCACTATGCACAGAGAAGCTGGGTTTCCCTTTTTATTGGAGCAGTGTGTTAAACCTGTTATTTTACTTTGTCATTGCTATTATTTAAAGAGTAATTATAGCTATGCCTACTAGCACAGTTCTATTATAATCCTTGTTTTTGAAGAGTTTATGACTCAGTGAATTTAATTCCCACTGGAATGGAACTCAGCTTACAAGATGTCAAGCTGGTTGCAATTTGTTCCTAAAAAGCTTATTTAAATTGATTAAACCATATTATTTGACATTGCAATCCAAACCCAGAAAGTTCTTTTCACAGATTTTAAATGCTTGTTTGACCTACTCCAGAGACACAATTTTAAGAAATTTTAAGCAATTAGTCATAAGCCTTCAAATGAGAACTTCTTGTCTTCTTCTACATTGAAGGACTTTAAGCAGCAGATTTATTTATCTTTAAAAAGAAGCTACTGCAGATCCTATATTTAATAAGGTTACACATACACTAGACTTGTGAGAGCCAGCTGGTACATAGACACCAGAGAAACAGATTATTCCTCTAATTAGAAATGTTTTGATTTTCAGTGGTGGAACCCTGAAACAAGTAAAGTTCACCTGATCATGGAGCTATAGTACCGATTAGGCCAGGTTCAGTAGGGTCAGCATGTCCTTAAATGATTTTGCTCTAAAGTTCTACAATGTCTACGGTGTGTCTTGGAATAACTTCCACATTTCAGCTGATTCAGCTGAGTTGATTCCAAATATGGTTAGATATCAAAAGCCTTTTGGGGTTGCTTTGAACGGACAAGGAAAATGTGAGTAAGCCAGGAAATACTGAGAGAGAAAACAAAGAAATAGAAAAAATAATATGTACTGAAATTGCCCCATTATGCACAGCTGTAAATGTAATGAAATAATAAAGTCCTCTTAGAGCCTTCTAGAAATATTTTCTGCTCTTAGGCAGACTAACATAACTGCTTTCAAAATAGTTCACTGCTTGGGTGTTCTGAAATATAATCCCTTTAGCCTTGTTTCACAAATCTCTTCTTTCTGTTCTTCAAAATAATCTGTCATTACCTGTGCTCCTTACTCTCTGAAAAAAGAAAACAGAAAAAAGATATTCAATCAGCTAATTAAGTAAAATAATTATGTAGAAATTTGTTTCCTGTAGGAAGGACAGGAACTTAGGTCCTGAGGAGGAATTTAAAGAGCTTGTAGGTTTTTCAGGCAGTCTCAGGACAGCAAGCATCATGATGGTCTGTCTGTATGAACACGTATGGCAGAAACAGGAAGAAGTTTGTAGCTTGAAGCAGAAGACTACCACTGTTAGAAAGAAGTCAGCTGTAAGAGGTAACAGAGTTTTGAAAGAACACAGAGGTTTTACTCATGATGTAACAGGGAAGGAACCAGAAGAGAGTTTAGGGGAGAGAGCTGGACAAGAAGTTAACTGCTCTGTGACATCTGGGAACTCTGGGGCCTTACAGAGGTATCTCAGCTGTTGTTGGTCAAGGTAGTTTGGGATTCTACAACAGCATAGCCACATTGATATGGTGCTTGATAGGCTTATACACTTTGCTTCTCATCTGGACTGATGAGCTTGGTCCCATGTCCATGTCACATATTCTCCCTGGAACCTGAAGCTGATCTCTGCACTTACTGAGGTGGCTCTGTGCTTTACTGAGTGGTAAAATTTCCTTGCTGGTAATCCTCCCCTCCCCAAATATTTTGACAGTATTGAAATCAGGAGTGAAAATGAAAGCAATCTGATCAATGAAGAAACATAGAGTGTCTAAGTGAGAGGCTGAGATTCAGAAAAGATATTGTGAGTGACACAACAGTTTTAAAGATAGAGGACAAGAAAAGATAATGATCAAAGATAGGACACAGGTGAAAAGGCAGAATAACAAGGGTCTCAGTGGTAAGCTAATGATGGCACACCCCACCCCTTGGTTTATCATTGTCATGAACATAAAATTTACCTTGAACCTGCGTCCTGGTTTCAGCTGGGATAGAGTTAATTTTCTTTCTAGTAGCTGCTATAGTTCTGTGGTTTAGCTTTAGTATGAGAATAATGTTGATAACACACTGACGTTTTAGTTGTTGCTAAGTAGTGTTTACACTAGTCAAGGACTTTTCAACTTCCCATGCTCTGCCAGGTGCCCAGGAAGCTAGGAGGGAGCACAGGCAGGACAGCTGACCCCAACTGGCCACAGGGCTATTCCATACCATATGGAATCACGCTCAGTATAGAAACTGGGGGGAGTTGGATGGGCAGAAGCAATTGCTGCTCAGGGATGGGATGGATATTGGTCAGTGGGTGATGAGCAGTTGCATCACTTGTATTTCCTGGGTTCTGCTTTTCTCTCTTTTGTTGTTCCCCTTCATTATCATTTTATTATTATTATTACACTTCAATTATTAAACTGTTCTTATCTCAACCCATGAGTTTTTTTTACTTTTGTTTTTCCCGTTCTATCCCCCACCCCTCCAGGTGGGGTGGGTAAGCAAACAGCTGTTTGGTGCTTGGTTCCTGGCTGGGGCTAAACCACAGCAACCTGAAATCCAATGTTGTCTCTGTTCAAGACAGCAAATTACAGAGAGATAATCACAAACAGGATAGGAATGGCCGTCTCCATGGCTGAGTGACATCTCCCTTCACACTTCCAAATAGACTATTCTCATTAGTTTAGAATGCTGAAATTTAAAGGAAGCTCACTATACTTCTTTAAATGGTATCTCATCTACTTTGAGAGTTTTAGAGACAGTTGTACAAAATGAACTGAGGAAATCCAGATATTATCATTGTTACAACCAAGCCATAGAAATGCAGTGTTAAATCTACAACAACCTTGAGGAATTTTAGTCTTAATACCATCATATTAAAATAATGTATTGCTTATACAATAGTTCCACTGGAATATTTTTAAATTAATATTTTTGAAGAGATTTGAGCAGTCATTTTCAGAATAAAATGCATTATAAGAAGTTACATCATAAAAATGGGGAGACAAGAGTGCTTGGTCCTTTTAGTCTATTGTATGACACTTTCTTAATAAGAACTAAATCAATATCTGATAACTACCTATACTGGAGAACTTTAAACGTTTAGGTATCCACACTTATTACATTCAGTTAAGAAACAGACAGCTGAACATTACACAGCAACAAGTCTCAAACTACAGAAATGGGAGAAGTGCAAAAAACATTCCAGCTCAGAGATTGTGTAGGTCAGCCAAAATTTATTGCAATCTGTGGCAGAGAACTGGGCAAAGTTAGTAACTGAAATCTGCAATATCACTGCCAAAAAAAATATAAAAACAACTAATGCTTTTTGAGGAAAACTCATGACTCAATCACAAAAAAGGAGAATAAGAACACAATGATTCTGTGGTGTCTTCACCAGTATGTAAAATAGATTGAAATCTGTTAAGCTGGGTACTACTTTCTGTTTTTAAGGAATATTGCCTTCAGTATTATTAAGAATAATAATATTCACTGAATTTATTCAAAGATTAAACTTTTTTCTCCAAATACTGAAAGCAGCCACTGCTGTAAGCTACAGTAGTAAAAAACAAAACAAACAAACA
>VZTL01028538.1:3339-26996 GCA_013400535.1 Scopus umbretta | reverse complement strand
AAAAAAAAAAAAAAAGCACTGTTGCATACTTCTCTGCCTGAAGTTGACCAATGACATCATCACAAGAACTCGTGGTCAGAAAAAATGAGGGTCACAGTGGCATTATGGAGATGAGCAATATCTATGAGCAATAGCCATTGTAATTCCCACAATATCATTACATCAGAGGGATGCCCCTGCAAGGGGTTTGTTTAACCTTTTGGAGGTGGACCCTCCTGTCTTTTATCTTTCAGCTCTGGGTGTAGCAGGATGCCTGCTTGAGGCTCCTTCCTGTTTTTTGCTTTTTCTGAACTTTCTTCCTTGCTCTAGTCTCTACTTAAGCCCTGCTTTTGCCTTGATGCCTTATTTCAGCACTGCATCAACTCTTGGCTTTTCTACTCTATTCACACTCCTTATCCACCCCCCAATAAGGCTAATCAACAATGAGAATGTTACAAATATTTATTTTCAGTGAACTAATCCTTCTATTTTCCCTTAAAACTAAATAAAATACTTAGAAATAGATCCCCCCCCCCCAGTAATTAGGCTTTATTGTTATATTAAATATATTCGGGGATGAGGAAATGAATTTTGTGGCTTATTCTATATTCACAGTAAGTCCACTGACTTCAGTGACACCATTTGAGATTTACATTGTAGAGAGAGGGAGAGTTTTAAACTACAGACATTCAAAATCAGAGGGAGGCACAGGAACTGCTTAATTTATCTTTTGAGCAAAATATCTCCTCTCAGTTACACCAGTATAGATCTGAGGTAGAGGGTTTGGGATGACAAAATGGTTACTTCAGATTTAGATAGGCCTAACCAGCAGCAGGTTTTGGCTCTTTGTCTTCTTTTGTGTATCTAACAAATTACATTTTTACTAGGAAGATGCCTACTGCATTTTTGGTGTATTTGCTGGAGGAATAAAAGGCATATTGCTTTGATTCATTTTCATAACCCTTCCTAAGAAAGTTACATTTTTCTGTATTTATATTTAGGCTGACTTTTTAAAATTCTCAAGAACGTGTGTGAAGTTTCAGAAGGGAGATGTTGAGAAAGACATTTCTGAAAGGATGAGTCTTTTCCATTGAACAGTGATAGTGCAAAGCAAAAAGTAGTTCAATTGTTTTTCAGTAACTTTTTCACCCTCTAGGAATAAAAAGTGCATAATAGTTCCTAAGGTAGCCTGATACTTTTATTAATAGCAAACGCTGAACTACAGAGTTGGTGCAAAAATATGTATTACTTGTTTCTTTTCCATAAAGTAGAGCTGGAGGGATGGATACGTGTGCACAGTAGATTGGAGATGATTGGGGGACACTGGTTTGGATGCAAGAAATAGTAAAAGTAAATCAAAGAACCTATTTTATGACTACTACTGAATGGAGTGTCTGTACTTGACTCCACTCTTTAGTGAATGGAGTACCAGGAAGCACTCTTCTTGACCTAAGCAGACAATTTGCAATTGAATTAACGGTATGATCATACCCACATTATAAAACAGATGCTTTTGGCTTCTTCAGTGCCTAGTTTGGGACTCTTAAGGTAGGAATAGCACAAGTGCAAGAAATTGATTAGAAAGTCCCTTTTATTTAAAAGCTGAGACACACAACTTCTCTGTTATTTAAGGCTGAGACAGACCACATTGCATTTGCAGTTTAAGACTCACCCTTTTTGTTTATCTGTTTCTACTATAAACTTGTGCCCAGCCCAAAGCACAAGCAGCACAGCACTGCATTAGAAATTCATAGGATCTGCTGAGAAAATTGTATTAGCAGGCATAGAAAGAGCAGAACTGACTGGCAGTTCTTGGAGTCAGCACCAGGTCTCAGAACACCATCTCTAGGAATTCTTCTAACCACTTCTTGGGTCATGGTACGTGGTTTCTTCTGCCTACACAGCATACATCATGAAGTTTAGGAATCTCTCAACTTTTGAGATGCAGAAAGATAAGATGGTTTCACTGTGCTCCCCCAGGCACGCTTAGACCAACTGCCAATATATTTCTGCCAATTAAGAGTAACAATAAATACATAAACAGAAATACTCCTCCCAATTAAATAAATAATAAATATTAGGACAAAGGTCTCTTTTGAAGACTGATAGTAAAATCCTATTGGCAATGTTGGGAGGAAGCTGTTAAGAGTTGTGCATATTTTTTTTTCTTGGAAAAACCTGCAGAATAATATTAATTAAGCTATAACATGAGGCATCAAAGAGCTAAATAATACTTGATTAACTTGGGAAAACTTTCATTGAATTTTTCTTTGTGTTATAGGTATGCATTATAGCAGAATCTTTGATACATATTTTTTTTCTATATAGGACCTTCGCCTCATTCAATATCCAGAATGAGTGCATTATTGTACAGATTCAGTGTTATGCAAGGAACCATACGTCTCATATTTTCCTCCATATAGGTTCTTGATTTGTCAGCTGGAACAAAATGTTCCTCATGTAGCTTTTCTGCATATTGTATTAGATACATGGGAGATAAATAGTTACTGGGATGTCTACTGGAGTTATCTGCCGCATTCCAATGCTTTCATCTGTGTGCTCTGATCTTAGGCTGTGGGGCAGGAAATAATATCCTGACTCCTCTAGACCTTTCTGTTCTCTCTTACAGTGCTAGTTATTTCTGAGGATTTCTTGTATCAATGGCACATATTATACATGCTGTGCACTGCATTCATTCTTTGCTAACAGCTAAAAGAGTCCACACATAGCAAATTAGCTCAAAAGTCATTGCCAAAGTATTTATTGACCTGATTTTTCCAGTTGCTAACAAGGTAACCTTGTCTTAATTTCATATAAGAAAGCTGCCACCTTAAATGTCAGCTGGGCCACTGTGCAACAGAACTTCTAAAGTGATGATACAATAAAATTAAAAAAATGTGAGCATGCTAGAAATACAATCATAGTAGGATAAGAACAAAATAAGAAATTTAGAAGACAGCAGAAAAATGAAACAAAAAACTGTCCGTTGGGATTATGTGGGGCTGATAAAATATAGTTTAAGAGTGTTTAAAGATATAACCTGAATAGGGATCCCTTAGAACCCACAGAAAGGACTTTGGGGAAAACCCCTAAGTTTTTATAATGGATCCTTTCTTTTATTTGCTACTAACATCAAATTTTATAAAGATTTTTTTAAGTTATAGTGATAAAAATTTCACTACAAGCAGTGAATGCCTGTGGTTTAGATGAAGCAATTTTGTGTTTTTCATTGTTGACCCAACATGTTCAAAATGGTAAATCAGGCTACAGAAAACATTATTATTGAAAATGGGGCAAAAGATGACCTCACTACATGACCTCATATTACTACGCCACCTCTTAAGGCAGAATCAATGACAGCTTAAATATTTCTGGACAGAAACCTGTCCATTTTGCTCTTAAAAACCTCCACTGGTGGAGAATCCATAAGCTCTCTAGACATACTGTCCTACTACTTAACTATCCTTACAGCAGAAGGTTTTCTTAATGTTTAACCTCAGTCTCCCCCGCTGCAGTTTAATCCCATAAAACTGGCTTAAAAATCATGAGATTTTAGAAGTAATATCCCATGGGATCTTGATATTATTTGCCTTCAGGTGTTTGATCCTTTCAGATTAACCTTTCCAAATGTCTCTTAGCAGCCATGAGAACTTGAAGCTTACTTTCTGAAAAGAAAACTGAAAGTTGAATTTCTTGTAAAATAATATAACTCTGTACTGGGATTTCAACAAAAAACCACCCACAATTGCAGGGCTTGTAATAAGAATTCAAGAACAAGAAACTGTCTGTGAGAAATGTATGACGATTGGTGTGCCAGATTCTGTTAGTCTACATCAGAATTACCTATGTATTTATATAAATGAATACAAATTTAAGGCCTGTTTGGCCTCCCTTAAATTGACGAAAATAAGGAGAAGCATTGTTAAAGTCAGTGAAGTGTAAACTGATGCAAAGCAAGAATGCACCTCATCTTTAAGAATGCAAAGTTGGGTTTTTTTGTAAAAGAATCACTTTTTAAGATGTTTTTTATGAACTCTTTCCACTAAAAAAAATGCAAGGCAAAAATAAGCATAGTGTGCTTATTTAAATATTATTAAACCAGATCAGCTGGAACAAGAAAATTTGGGGCTAGATTAATTTTTTAAAGCATTTCTAATGTTAACTAATGTGTGTTCCTGAAACCTATTTATTAGACAGCATTACTGGAAAGAGGTAATCTAACCCTTCTACATCTCTGGGAAGCTATACATCTCTCAAGTTTGTTCTCAATGTAATTAATTACAACTTTCTTTTAGGTAAGGGAGAAAAACTTTTTAAAAATCAAGTTTCAGTAGCACTTGAAATATGCAATTGTTAACCTGATTAAAGGGCTGTGCCTCCTAGTCATGCATTCATTATATTGTTAGGGAAGTAAATTTTCAGCATTTCTCTGATTTTAGCAATCCCTCAGCTCATCATCATTGAGCGCAATATTTTCTTTATCTGACATAGGACTGATGATGAAGGGCTGTAAAATCCTTAGCTGCACTTAGATCTTCTTATGCCAAAATTACTTTACTGTGCATTTGCTCCTGGCTGGTAGACTGCAACTAGTTCTTTCAGATGCTAGGACACTGCAGCTACCATCCATGCCTGAGTTACTTGGGAATTGGATTACTGCAATACATTGCACATGGAAATAAAGCGTAAGTGAGATACAAGGCAGAGCTGATGCAGGAGGCACTGAGCTGAAACATGGATGCTGTTTTCCAAGTGCAATGCAAATGGTTGTTTTTGACCTATAAAGATGCCTGTGGCTTCAAATGTGAAGACCAGAAGGACTTTGCAATAACATCACAGCTGCAATCAGCAAACATGCTAAAGCACCCTTGTCTTAAAGGATTTTCCATCAATGAGTCCTCAGGGAGGCATCCTAACTATCAGCTACCAATCCATTGATCTTCAGGACAAACTGCAACCCATCTCTTCTGCCATGCACTAGTTGTCACTAGGGTACAGCAAATGGAGAATGAAAAGGGAGGTAACAGACTAGGAAATGGAAAAAAAACAATTGTTTGTCTAGTTCTGCCACTGAGAAGTAGTTTTCCTTCCTTGTGCCTCTTTTTCCCATCTTATCATTTGCCTATACAACTCAGGCCAATTACTTGACCATCTACAACTGTTATTTTTACTTTTAGAGTGGCTGCAACAAAAACAATGATAGGGGAACGTACACAGACACTCCTTAGAGAAGTTTATCCTTTGTTGACTGAACCTTGATGCTCTTTTGCCCCAATACCTTTTCCTTGAAATATATGCTCCTCCAAATATAAATCTGACACAGCAAGGGGTGACTGGTATACAGACTGAGTTTATAAGATTTGATATCCATGTCGGACTTCTCCAATAAACAACTGGTCTGATGCACTTTCCATGATACATCCTCCCAGCTTCTGACACTCAATAATCCAAAGACTCTGAGTGCCAAAGTCTGTATCCAGACCTTTGGGGTTTTTTGCCATTTGACTTACCCTCAATACAGATCTGTGATCCCTTTTTCGAAACATTCCTGCTTTTGGCTTTCCACTACGGTCTAAGAAAGAAAAACACAGTATATGTTAGTACATGTTGTTAGAAACAGTACTGCCTTTTATTTGTTTTAAACTTCCTGCCTGATAATTTCATTGGGTCCCCTGTAGTTTTTTGTTTGTATGAAAGATAAATAATTGTTATCTTTTAACTTGTCCCTTACTTTCCTGATTTAATTGACTTATATTATGTTTATCCTTCACTCATCTCTTTCTCTAGATGAATAGTCTTGTCTAACCTTTTTTTTTTTTTATGGAAGTTGTACTTCTCTCTGTATCTTTTCAGATTCTAACAGAACTCAATTACTTACAATGGATTTATACAATAGCATAGTCTCTTCCCTGTGAGAGCATTATAGAAATGGAGTGAAGCCCTGGATTGGATTTTGGATCAGGTCTATGCACATTACAGTAACAAAAACAATTATGATATGAGCTAGTGTTTGTAAGTATGCCAAATGATAAGATGGGGGTTGATTAGACTTTGATTTCATTCAGACAATTTTTAGAAGGTATATTGAGTTTTGTTCACATTAGTGCACACATTTCTAATAGATGACAACATTGCTTTGAGCTCTAGGTTTTTGCTTTAAAACTAGTGTTGATATAGGTTCAAATAAATAAATGAATTCTTTTCCTTTCTCTGTCCTCAGCAAAGTGCTCTGTTGTGTAAATTACTAAAGTGCACTGACATCAAGGTTTAGTTATTCTGTGGAAGGGTATTTATTCTATGGAATCCAAGCTCTTAGAGATGAGCACAGAGCCTATACTGTGAGCACCACACACACGGGGATATTTTGGAGAGGAAGGTAGTGACCTGAAATTCATGCCAAAGAGTCATTCAGATCAAATGTGATTTCACTGTAAATTTTTGCACACTTTTGGTCTCCTTGAAGCTTGCCCAATACCAGACTTTCAGAACTGCAGCATTAGAGAGAAGAGTGGGAGATATTTTTGTGCTTCATGCTCACCACAGTTAAAGAAATCAATCTGAATGAAAGGCATAACTGACCAAGATAAAACCGCCCAGGTAATCCCACCATATGAAGATTCTAAACACACTGTAACACATGCATACAAATGCATGTGCACACACACACACAGAGGCATGTGCATTGACACATACGCACATATACCACAGGACTACATGGAGAAGAGGATGGGATTACAAAGTGTGACAATATCATTTTATGTTATAATAAACACACATTTTTCATGAAGACATACACCTAAGCTGAAGGTCCAACACAAGACAGTATGTAAAATGGTGTCTGTGTTCCTTACCAGTTGCCTAGCATAGGAATATGCTGGAAAGCAGATTTGATTGCTACTACCCTGCTGTGTCTCTTGTCTCTACCCAGTAGCTTATCTGAGAGTAAAGGCATAAAGGAATAAAGACAGTGCCTGATGTTCTCCCTGTGTGCCTGGCTCTTCCTTAGCTGTGATTCAAAGAGTCACCAGCAAAACATAACCCAAACAAAAGCAGATGCTCAAAGAGGAAGAGTCTGATTGATTTTCATGAAATGTTCTAAATGTTTCTTTTCTGCTGGAGCATGCCTGTGACCTATACCACATAGTAAGGAAAGAAAATGGAATCACAGGTCAGGTAACCGTTTCAGTGATAGTAGTAAAACCATAGTCTTGCTATACTGAATTTAGTCATAGACCATGATGCATTAATTCCCTTTTTGCTGGAGATGTCCACTTTAAATCAGAATTTAATAGATTGCAGGACTGCCAATGAAGGACTGCCAGACTGGAATGCCTCCCAAGCATTACATTCCCATTTTGTTTTAAAATAAAATAAACCCAGATATTCTCTCAAGCAACTCACTGGTCTGGGCCATTCGTGTCTTGTTAGTACAGAAAATTCAAATACTTGTAATGATACTGGATTCTGGACTTTGCTTGTTCACCTTGTTTCTAAAAAAATAATGCAAAAATGAACAGGACTTACACTTTATCACTCATAACAATATGACAGAGACCAACTTCTGTGACATTAAACAAATGGAGAAACATTGGTCTGGAAAGACACCAACAGAGATGGGAAACCCCGCCTCTGCTGGAGCTATTAAAAATAGTGAGGCAAAATCTGATGTAGGCCAACCTCCTCCTGTACAGGCACACTCCATTTGTTATGAAAAATAGCTCAATTATGCTCCATTTCAGCATGCAGAAAAATGATCCAACCACATAACCACAGATAATAAATCCAACATGTATAAATGGTCCCGGTGCAATTAGTTGCTAGACTGAGGCAATTCAGCCCAAAAGAAAACTAATAGTTCTAGCACTCACTGAAGAGAGATCTAAGACATTGGTGTAGCATGACTATATCCCAGTTCAAACCCCATTACTGAGAGGAGCAAAAGAAAAAGAACTGGATTTCTTGGTAAATGGGTGACACAAGCGTAAAAGCTCCTATGTAGCACAGGTAGACAGGAGAAAAACCCCTAGACTATTTGCTTGACATATCCTTCAGAGCTCAGAATCACAGCTGGACAAAGTGGATAAAGTAAAGGCTTCCTGAAAGGGCCACTCTTAAGTTTCCAGTCTTAAGCTTACTTAACTCTTAAGCTTCCAGCCCCCCTCCTCGCATTTCCCAGGTATCTGTGGCTTTTAACTAGCAGAAAGCTAAGCTGGTAATTGAGGTTATAAAGCGTTCATATCCTGAAGCACACATGGCAGTTGCATCCCTGTAAGTAGAAGCTACCCTTTCAGTTCTGGATCTCAGCAACCATCCAGCTCCCTACAATCAACTAAGAGATGAAGTGTAAGCTGGCTTCTCTGCAAGGATAAAAATTTGCTAAACTGAGTAGCAAAATGAAGGATGCCAGAGTTGTTTATGATGTGGAAGAAGAAAAGCTATTAGGGTTTCTTTCTGTCTGTCTTGCACAGTTTGTCAGTCACTGATGTGAGGTGTTCTCTTACCATTTTGGAGATGCTTTCCTGCCTAAAGACTCTTTTCTGAAAAGGAAAATAATATGAAGTTTGAATCTGAAAATGCTCCATGGTCATATACCTTACAAGTTAAGATTACCTCCACTTAATGAACAAGAAAGGAAAAACCTGAAGAAATAATGGGTGCTGTACTGCAGAGCAGAATTGAGTTAGACCCTATGTTACGTAGTTCCTAGTTCTTCCCAAACCAGGCTCAGCACAGGTACATTGTAGACAGACAAACACTGCAGGGATTAGAGTTTTGTTAAAGGAGCAGAGACATAATTGTCTATTTAAAAACAGATCTGACATCTGGATTATAAAGGAAATGTGACCGAGTGATAGATTCTGGAAAGCACAAAAGAAATAAGAAAACTCTCAAGACCTCTCCTGTCTGACACAGCTCTTGCTGCTGAGTGACAGGAGATGACCTAATGTATTGATGTCTGTGGACTTTTTGCCATGTATTTGAGAGAACCAGAAATAGAATGAGACAGAAAAAAGCCCATCTGCTGCATGCTGATCAGGTAGACAGATGAGGTCTGATTCTTCTGTTTAAGTCTAGTGCTTCTGAAGGCACACATTTAATGGTTCAGGTCTGCTATAACCCCCTGGAGAAACATTGGCATTCCTGGGCAAACATTCATAGCCATGCTTTTTTATGTTCTGCCCCAGCATAGCAGTTACAGTAGCACATCAAATGCTACTGAGAACTTGGATTATGAGAGTGTTTGAAAATGCATAAACTTTGCCATCTATGCCAGTAGAGCAAGTGGTGGACGTGTACATGTGCAGAGAACTGGAATGTCATAGAACCAGGTATACTGAGGTCCTTGCGTTAACCTTAATTTTGCCCCTGAATATTTAGTAAGAAGTTCTAATTCCCTTTTGTTGTAAAGCAAAACAGACAGCAGTCCAGGCTATTGTGCACACCTTTAAAATGTGCTGTATATAATAGACCAGCTGCATTGCTGATGTCCTCTCTCCATAGTATTTCCGCTGAAGGCAGGAGAAAATGCAGTCCCCTTTTCTTTCAACTTTATTTAAAACTGACATTAGAGATTTTTTTTTAAAAAAAAACCTGCATTGAAAATGCCTCTTGATTGTCCCATCATGATGTAGTTCCCATGGATGCAGTAGAAAATAATATATTCTAAACTAGTAAGTGTCTTAGCTCATAAAATTTCACTGTATACACATTCTGTATTCCTTGTTACTCTTGTTGGGAACTATATAGATTATCCTGATAAGCTAGGTGGATGTACTTTAGAGTTATCGTAACGTATTACAGCACTTTCACACAATGGCCACTGTGCTTCTCTTCCTGTTTGAACTTTCAGTATCCTAAAGGGAATCAGAGCTTGGTTTCTTTTCCTTCAGGAGTGGAAAAGCTCATTAGGTAAAGGAAAAACAGGAACAGTTAAGACAGTGCAGGCCATAAGACAAGTGTAGATCCCATTGGGAGAGTACCTATGTGGTAAAAAAGGAATGTTCTCCATGCAGATCTGTACTCTTGCAGAAGCCCAGATAAATACATTTCTTTCACCTTTGACATTTCACATCCAGGGATCCACTTCAAGACTATGAATTGAGTGTGTGTAATATAGCACTTGGAAGCTTGACATAAAAAGCTATCTTGACAGATACTTCCACCCCGTACATGACAGCTCCTGTTTTGGTCAGTTCATTGAGACTGAACCAGTCTTCATAGATATCTGAGCCTCTGCAGATTGAACTACAGACCCAGTTTAGTAGCAGAAACTGGAACAGACTTGAATCTTTGCAGATGGTGTTCAAGGGACCGATAGGCTACTAATGTACATACTGATGTGTTTTTTCATAGCATAAGTGCTGCAGTGTTTGTATCTAACAGTGGCTCAGTTGTGTTGTTTGTTGATGTTGGATGCTAGCTTCAATGTGATGTTACTTACATGAAACAGTTTCAGACAGACTCCATACACAGCATCTCTTTAATGCTCCTTTTTTGTCATTTTTTTTTTTGCTATGCTGCTGCCTTAGCCTTTATTACATTAGTTTTATCACATATTCCACTGAATTTATGTGGAGCTACTCAATGACAAAAAACAAACACATCACAAAATGGTTCTCTAAGATTAGTTGGATTTACTATGAGTTACATAGCCCAGTCATATTTTCTATTGCTTCCATTTACACAATGATCTCCCGAGTTAGAGAGCTCAAAATTTAATCCTAGAAATCAATGGATAATGGTTTGTTGTTTTGCTGTTCTACATACTGAAAAATTTTGTCAATGAGAAATATTCTTAAGATTTCCAGAATTATTATTATTACAAGCAGAATTTTAAATGTATATAATTAAAGGAGATATATTGTTCTGCAGATAGTTATCCTCTGGGTGCAGATCTTTTCTCACTGCTTGTTTCAGATGAACTTTGAAATTCTTATCTTTGCAAAATGAGCTTTCCTATTTCACAGAATATGTGTTTTTACTGGAATAGAACTTTGTTCTACATGTATTTAAAAAAAAATCCAGCCCTTCTTTTCTGTCTGAATTTACAACAAAAAGTCTATAGTTTTTCCAATGACTGGCAGCTAGAATATTTAAGGAGAATAAGAAGCATAAATTGGTATCTTACCAGGCTGAACATCTTTAAAAATTAAATTTGTTTTGTTTTTTAGTAATCTGTTGTGATTTTTGGGAGACTTCCAAATACCACACTCTGATGGCACTGTGTGCCTCTCTGTCTCTCAGTGGCACAGTTTGACTCAGATATCCTTATTCTAAAATATTTTGATGTAAACTATGATAATTGAAGTTGTTTATGTTGTATTAATCTAGGAGGCCACAGATCAAAACTGCCAGGCTGTGAGATCAAGCTGACTTGGAAGAAAAGAATGCTACATGACCAGCTGCCAGAATTGCCACAGCGGCATTAGGGGTAGAGGCTATGAATATGCCCTATCTGATATTTTTTCTCACGAGGCAGAAACTGACATAGAGTTAGTCATGTTGATTCATGTCTAACCACTTTAGTGTTCTTTTTCTCACAGTATGTTGTTTACAGCCTGACACGCTTACAGTACAGACTAGGACTACAGCCTCTTAAAGGCAATCTGGTGGGGTTTGACAGAACTTCTTGAATACTGGTGATGTAAAAAGCTCTGACATCCTCCCTAGAGTCCAGGTAACACTTGGGACCAAGAGATATTAATGCCACCTGAGCTGCAAAGTTCAGTTTTCTTCTCTGGGAAACCAATCGTGTCTACAAACTTCACAATGTTAAAGGGAAGAAGTACCATCTTCATTTCAATGCTTACTGTACCTGTTGATAAACAATTGCCTGAAGATGCAGGCAGCTTTTGGACAAGTTCTGAACTTGCAAAGGTTGCAGCTGCAGTTAGCCAGATTCCCAGGTTTCTACAGAAATACATGAAGTGTTGCAAATAGCTGAATCTCTGTAACTAAATTATTCCTTTTGGTAATCTGAAAGTTTTAAAAATTAGGAAATGATACCTCTGGTCAAAACACTAAGCACATTTTCCAGAATTTCATGGGAAACAAATGTTTAAATATATTTGTTTTTAAGCTTCCAAAGAATTAGGGGGAAAAAAAAAGAATAGAATAGAATAGAATAGAATAGAATAGAATAGAATAGAAAAAATAATAAAAAATATCCACTTAAAATCGAAAAATTAATGTTTAATACTGAAAACCTGAACATCAATGCTCTGATTACTTTTTCTTGTAGCAACTTGATAAAAGTCAACCTGAATTTGCATTCTTTCAGAGATGAAAGAGCTGAAGTCAGTTTTTTCACCCATGTGCTCATCTAGTTTTACCAATTGCAGATGGTACTATCTTTTGAGCCCAGGTAAGATTGCAATGTATCAAAAAGCAACTGGAGAACTCTATGGAAGAAAAATCCCCTAAGGACTATTAAAAAAAAGTCACCTGCATTGGTTCAAAAAGTATTCAAGCCAACTGTCGGGTCCATGAGGGCATTAATAGGCCTTAATAAGAGAAACCAGCCTCACCCGGCACCTCTTCCATACCCCCTCCAGCACATAGATCCAGGGGCTCTACTTAAGCTCAGTCTGGGGCCTTCAGGCCTTGACTGAACTATGACAGAGGAGTGCTGGTCTGCAGTTTAGCCCTAGCTGTGCCTGGTTTAGTACCCTGTTGCTCTTGGCTTGTCCTTGTCAGCCTGGCCTTGTCACTGTGGACCTGCATGGTGATCACCGGCCTGAGTCTGATCCTGGTCACCCTCATTGGACCTGACCTGTGGGCTGATTTCCTGGCTTGGCCTTGGACCAGCCCTCACACTGTGTATGTACCAGCTGATCTGGACTCCTGGTTGAAACTGGCTGCCCTCCCTGGCTCTCTCTTGCTTCGGTGCTGTGGGGCTGGGTCCTGGGTCCTGGTTGGTGAGGTCCCTGACCTGCTGTAGTACCAGGTTCCCAGCTTCCTATCCCTTGTGCAGCAGCTGACCCTTGCTGTGTCCTGACATCAATAAACACTAGATGTTGAGAATATGTTACTGGCATAAATAAATTTTTGTACTTTTACACTTCCCCTGCTATCTTCCATTTGCTACAGTTAGAAACAGGCTATTGCACCAGCTGCACCATTAGTCTAGGTTTTAGTATTCCCATAATGTAATCAAACAAAAGTTAAGGAGCAGTTAAGTGGCAGGTAGTGTTGTCTGTCTTTCAGTCAATGCTGAAGTCAAACATGACTCCCCTTCAAAGCCAATTTAGGCTGAAGAAAATCAGTCAGGCTCACAGACAGACACCTGGAACAACAGGCAAAAAATTCTTATGTTTTGTGTGACATCCATGAATTGACACTAACCAAAATTCCTTTTGGTGGATGGTAGAAGACAACAGGAAAGGAATTATCCTCTGGGATGACTTGGGAAGCAGCATATGAATGAGATGTGTCCCATTCACAGAATCAACAACCACTGGAAGCCTCTGGAACCTCCACTTTTTTTTCCCATATGGTTTAATCATGTAAGTGTTCTAACCTTTAAAATTTACAAGAGGTCTTTTTTTGTGCTTTACATTACCCAAATTTTTCAGTCCCTTTTTTCTCTCCTTCCTTCACTTTCAGATAGGATGAAGCTGTTGCATTGAATACCTGGAAACAATAAGGCATGCCCAGGCACAACTGAAAAGGCTTTTCTTACGAGGCGAGTCAATGAGTAATTTTATGGTTGAAATGTTTAAATATAAACCTCTATGTCTGGGGAAATACTGATTGGGCTAGAGTGTAAAATCTTATTTTACTTGAATGCACTCTTATTTTTAAAACCAGCTCCTTTAGAGATGACATAGACCATGTAGGTTGGTTAGTGAAAGCTCTGTTAGAACCCTTCCTTTATGGGAGGGCATGTGGGAGAGTAGTGACATCTTAAAAAACACAGCTTATCTGCAGAATCAGCTGGGGTTGCAAGAATTCTGGATTAATACTAAAGATCAAAGCTTAATAAATCCAAAGGCATTATGGTATCACGGATGAAGTAAATCCTCCCATATAGTAGAATAAAGAAGTTTCAATCACAAACATTTACAAATAATAGATAAATTCCCACTGTGCTAGTAATAATGGAGCCTACAGAGACTTGCTTTGCTAGTATCCTGGGCCTTGCTGAAAGAAATTGTAATTCACGTTAAGTTTTTTTGACCTAGGATACAAAAAATTCTATCAATCATCATGATTGCAGCTGCTTTAAACATTTCATCAAAATATTCTGAGTTTTGTTTTTAATTATTTAGTGTCACTACCAAATGTCTGTTTCCATCAATTCTTTTCACTTTTTCTTTGGTAATTTTCCTTCTGTTGGTCCTCTACCCTCGTCCTCCTCTTTTTTTTTAAATAATAAAATGAAAAGAAAAAAATGGTCTGCATGCAAATTGGGAAAGGCCCTTGTAACAGAATTAAAATCAAGTCAACAAAATGTTTTTTTGGGAGGAAGATGAATTGTAGAAGACTTCTCACATACAAAATGTAGAGGACCAATTAAAATGTTTTCCCTCCTTTTTTTAGAAATCACACCAAGTTGTTAAATTACCATTCAAACAACATGGCAGCTGTGAAATGTGACAGAATAGCCAAGACATAGGTGAGCTGGGGGACCCTACAGGAGATGTGGAGATGGCTGTCTTTGTGATCAGAGTTACTCCATCATGAGAACATTGGGCTGATATTTTTTGCAAATTATCTTATTGACAATTCTCTAGTGTATTTCCAGAATTCCCAGAAACATTAAATACCATTTCATGTAGCCTAGAATACCTTCCCTATCGATTCTCTGTAACCATAGGACCTTTGCCCCAGAGTTCATGTGTTTTCTCATGGGTCTGAGCTCATGTGGGTAGCTAGTGCAGTTCACAAGAGAGATTTAAACAAGCCCATTTCAAAAGACAAACCCTTACAAAGTAGTAAAATCTAATGTAGTAGTTTTAATCACTTTGGTAGGACAACACTGCCTGCAGTTCGAGAAAGGAGGATAATGAGATTTCAATTGAATTTTTTACACTTTCTGGAACTGGACTTTCTGTGGGTGAAAGCTTTCATATTGTTAGTGCTACCCATTTTTGTGTCCTGGACTACTTCTTGCCAATACAGAAAGTCTAATTCTCTATATTCTCTCTCTTATACAGACCTAATTCAATTTGTTTGCCTGGGAGAGCTAAGCACACAACTTATTTTTGTCAAAAGTGAAACTTAAAGGATTCATCAAACTGCGTCTGGGTCTGTGTTTCTTGACCAAGCCCAGAATCCTTTTCTCTCTGGGAACAACACAGTAACAGTTACAGATCCAAAAATGATGGCCTAAAGTCTAAGTTTTATTTCTACATATCTATGTTTATCTATCTGTATAATGGTGTGCAATAATGAATTAAGAGATGTGTATTCCAGGCTGAATATCAAACAGCGGGTGAACTTTGCAAACAGTCTGGTTTAGAAGTGGGAAAACCATTTGCCTGCATTTACATTTAGCTAAAGTATTGCTTTAGAATGATTTAATGTTCTATTAATAAGCCAGTAATTTGTACAAGAACTCCTCTCCCTCCTTTGACCTTTGGATTATTTAGTATTGCTGTAATACAGTAACCATTTGAAGTCAGCTTTTCAGGTTCCTCCATTGTACATCTTCTGAATAAATCTCCAGTTCAGTGTGGTATTGAAAGACTAATGCAGATTAATTCAGAAGGGTTTAGTCAGAACAGAATAGTTAGGGCACCTCTCCTCTTCTGTATTGTCTTATCTGCAAATGTCCAGCCTGGCCAGCTTATCTTTCATCAGACGGCCTTGAGAGGGCAACCTGTCATGATAATATGCTTGGGCTGGAAGGTCAAAGGATAGGTCGAGGATGTAACTTCTGCAGCGTTTGGCTGGTGGGGTGCCACATATGTTTGCAGATCTGGGACCATCGTACAGGACAGACCACCTTGTAATATCCAACCTCCTTCAAATCTGGAACTTTAGGCAATAGATGGCAGTGTTGTACTAAAAACTTTGGCTGGCAAGGGAAGGTGACTTCAGGGTCCTGCTGATGGCACCCTGTATCACTGCTGCAAGAAGAGTGCATCTCTTCCAGCCTCAGTGCACACCCCTCCCCCCCCCCCCCCCCGCCGTGATCCCCACTCTGCCAGGGCTGGGAAGCTGCTTTGCACCCCTCCCTGGGTTCACTGCCTTCTTCAGTAGCTGCATCAAGGGAGAAACAGGCTCATCCCTTCTCCTCTTTTCTTTTGGTCTTTTGTTTGTTGTCTGATGATTAATAGCACCATGTAAGTAATAACAAAAGAGAAAAGTTACTTGTGTGTGCTGCTGTTATTGAATAGCAGAGAGATTAAATGCTGCATGGTGCTGAGTTGCCTAATGAGAGTATTTACTTGAATTTGTTTCCCTCTGGTGTGTGTGTATTTTTTTATGCTAGTAGAGAGTCCATTAATCAATACATTTTGCAAGGGACTATGTATTTTAGCAGCAAATTGTCAGTTACAATTCTTTGCTACTGGGTTTGTCCTCCAGCACTGTTTGTTTCATTGTTCCCTATTAATCAAACTAGCAGAGGTGAGGACAGCTAGGGAAACTTGTGCCGGATGTTTCTGTTCATTCATTTATGCTGTGATTTGTTAGTCTTCCCATCCCTCAGAGCTTTACTGCACTTACTCAAGTGGATCTACGTCATCATCGCTAGGGCTACAAGAAGGAAGTGCTGATTTTTAATTTTTACTGAACTGAAGCCTCAATTTTTTAGTTACAACAATGAAAGTCTCTATTTTGCAGTTTTGAGTGGTTCTGTGCCAAAATGTTAAAAAAATGAAGCTCACAGCCCCCTCAAAGGCAGGTCAGGCTTGTCTGATTCAGCAATGGAAGCAATAAGGTGTGGATGTTAAGTGTCTTGTCCAAGGTCACACGGCAGCTCTGTAGCAGAACAGGGACTAGGACACAGACTCCTCACCTCTCCGTTTTGTTTCTTCTCATCTTCTTTCCCCAGATTTAATCACCATACTGCACTGGAAAACCTGATTTTTCAACTAGAATTAAATCTTAAAAGCTGCAGGCAGAATGTTAGTTCAAGTCCCAGTGATAAATGCTGATCAACTACATTTCCCAGATGGAAAGACTACATTTCCCTGATCAAAATTTTGTCCTTTATCAGAAAGTCTGTGTAGACCTTAATGGTTTCTTTGCATTCTTACTGGCTTTCCAGATGCTTTATTCCTTTCACTCTCAAGTAGCAAGTGCTGTAAATAAAGAAACGCCGTTAGTGAAATATGGAGAAAGTTCAGATTCTTGAAACAGAATAGTTATTCTTCTTAGAATTTGGGCTTTAAGCATTTTGGAAAGGTGACGTAATGCCAGGGTTCTTTATTCAAAAAGAGAGTGGCCAAATATTTTTGGGTTAATCAAGAACTCAGTAATTGTGCAGTGGTACTTTGCTACCATTGTTCTTTCTCTCTTGACTTTGTGCACTGGCCTCGGTCCTCGAGAACAGAGGAAATATAACAGCTCACTGTAACTGTCCGTTTGGAAATTGCTTTGATGTGGCCTGTGAAAAATGTTGTCTGGGCTCCTGCAATGTTATTGCTCTCCAACTCAATCAGAAACAGATTGAGCAAGGATGACTGCTAGAAGGATTCTAATGCATGGCTGTGAAGAGAGACTTGTGGTATCAAAAGAAAGTATTGTGCTGAAAGCTACCGTAGGCTAAAGTTCCAACAAACGAGAGCGTGGAAAGATTAGAGTGACTGAGAGAAACATATACCTGTGACTAGGTTGAGGTTTACAAATTAGTATTTTCACTCGTACTTTAGCCCACTTTTTCCACATCTGTGACCTCCAGTTTTGCCATGTAAAATCATGGGAAGCAATCAGTGCTAGATGACTTTTTTCAATCTGTCACAAAGCAGGCAGCATAAATATTTGTGTTTGACCAGAGATTAACAAAATTTAAAAGATATCAAAAAGTGTTCAAGTGTCTAATATAATTCAGATCAAGATCTTCTTGCAGGTAATCCCAAAGTGGAAAAAAGCTTTGACTGAGTGTATTAATCACTGCAAATTACTTGCTCAGCTCTAAATGCCAGGGTGAAAAGCTACCAACGCAGCTTGGTAAAAGGATTAGAAAAGTTTGGAAAAGTGGAAAAAAGATGGGAAAGGAGAACACTGTGGAGTCAGCTTGTAGGGAAATGACCAAAATTTTGTGTCTATGTGCAGGAGTTAAAATGGCTTTTGACAAGTGTGTTGGGAAGGAAAAAAAGAGGGAAAAAAAATATTCATAAAAGGGATTAAATTAGTAAGGTTCTTCTAATGTCTGATCTACTGAGCTGCCTTTAAAAATAATATTTAATGAGGTACCAAAGAAAATGGAAGAAGAAACCAGAATCTGTAATGAAATGCCTTTTATAGCTCTTTAGGAAAACTAGGAAATAGTGTTTTTTTCTCATTGCCCTAAGAAGCCCATCCAACTAAGTCCTGCAGGGCAGTGGGTGTCTCTGAAGCTACTTTTGGCTTTCTTCATGGCCGGAGTGGTCATTTAGAATTGGACTGTGAAACCTACTCAAAATATCTTTCACCACTGAAGTCAGTAACAGCATAGCAGCTGCAATGCTAGTTTAGACAACAGATTCCAGTTTTTCTGTCTCCTTTTCAGCAGTGATCAGTAACAGANATCCCAGCTGAAACCAGGACACGAATGCATCAGAGGAAGACACAGGATGCTTGTTCAAGCACTGTATGCTGTAGTACATGCCTAGTGCAAAGTTCTTTTCTAATCCAGGGCTAGCTAGTCTTATGTCCTGAGGAGTGCAGCTTGAAATTTATCTAGTAGCACTAAGGATATTAATCCATTTTTATCCACTAGGTTCTTTGAAATGTAATGTTAAACATGCCTTGATTCTCCAACCCTGCAGTGGGGCTATTCATTAAAAATTAAACAAATATGTATGTTTGTAGGCTGGGCCTGAGGTCTTTGAGAGATCAGAGCTTTGGAAAGCCATTCTGCTATAACTGAGTTAGAGGCTAAGAATAATAAAGTGGGTATTAAGGTGCAGAGTGGCATAGCAGCCAAGGAGAAAAATGGGATTTTGTGCAGTATATGTTCTGGCAGGATCTGGCAGCCTGAGCATGACTGTAACAGTATATTAAATTTCTTAGAAATATTCCAGAAGTTGCTTTCTGTGTTATCTTGTATCAGGAGCTAACTCAGTTTCTCCACCTCTGAAATAAATATTCAATAAATGTTCAATGAGTGAATTCCTTTTTGTGATGAGTTCTGATAAAGTGCTTCATATTGGTAGTAAAGGCTACAGAATAACCATCTAGGAGATCTGAAGGTCACATTGATTTAGATGTTTACAGCCAAACTGGACAAAGCAGAGGAGATCGTTTTGTCAGCAGCAGTCCTGCACTGGGATGAAATTCAGCTGTATGTGGAGTATCAGAACAAAACTTAAGCAATCAAATCTTGTTTGGAGACGCTAAGTGGAATCAAGGTGAGGCACAGGGATTGTGTGGTATTTTTATGAAATTCACAAGATTGTAGGGAAACATAGCCAACAACTAACCCAGGATTACCGAACTTTTTCTTTCTTCATGTCCATCAGTTGATCACAGTAATATTAGAGGGTCAAGTGATTGGACAACAGTTACTGCAGGAAGAAGAAACAACCCTGAAATCGTTATCAAGCAGGAAAGAAACTTTTACATTCATCTAACAATGCAATCAGTTGATGTCTCCACTGAAAAAATGCCTCTTCTTATTGTGTGTCTCGAGATCTAGTATTACATTCCACATTTCTGTGTCTTTAACGTTTGATTCAACAAATCTAAAGGAAAAAATGAGTGGTACTAGCTCTTATTAGGTGATAAATGGCAGCAACTATTGACAGCCAAAAAGTCAAACCCAGCTATTCTGGTGAAGCATGAAATAATAACGATCAAAATCTCTTTATTCTAATGTTGAACTGGGGCCTCAGGCCTTCTTATTATAGGCTTGTATCTCACTTAGCTACACAGCACTAACGAAAGACTGTATACCCTACAGGTTCCTTGCTACTTTGCAAAGTGTCCGGGTACGTTGCTACCTCCTCTTCTCACCACTGAAATTCTTCAGAGGTACACACTGCACCCTACCCTTCTCCAATATAATTTCACAGAGTAGAAAGAAATGCTGCCTTGTAGTGAAATGTGAAATACCTTTACCTTTCTTCAGGACAAAGTGTACTACAGTGTTCCAGACAAGTCACTGTGTTTGGGTCCCTGCCTGTTAAAATACAGAGTCAGTGCCCATTTCTGCAAAAGGCAGGTTCTATAGGTGTAAGGATGTGGAATAAAAAACAAGGATAGAGACATCAGTTATACAGCTAAATCTATGATGTTGCCTTTTTCCTTGATTAATGTTTTTGAGATCTCCAGTTCTTGGCACTTATTGACCCTTGAAAGATAAAGGTGGCTTGATTCTTTCACAACAAAAATACATATATGCGGAGGTAAAAGAAGTGTGATGGATGGTAGCACAATGCCAGCCATTTTCACCTGTGCCAGAGATATGAATCTTTACCTTAAGATAAGACAAAACAGTAAGTGCTCTGGGATCAGTCCTTCCTGCGTAGCCTGGAAAATGTCTGCCATAATGGAAGATGCCTTCATGGCCTGAACACAGACTACAGCTCTGCTATTCAGTTTCAGCTATGATTGTTCAATTACATTTCACATAGCATTAATTTACATAAGTGCAAGAGGTAGGGACTGTATTCCAGGCAGAAAAAACGAACATGCTGCATAAATAGCATTTAGTAAGTCAGTCAATAGTCTCATTCATCACAGATCGATCACCAATAGTGTGCTTTTTAGGTTCAAATGTCTGACTAGACACAAAGTAAAGGGCAAGAAAACTGTCAGCTCTCTTGTGCAGTTTGCAAATGCTCTGGCTGCTCTTTTGAAATTCACTAGTTTGCAAAACTGATGGACAGGTGTTGTGATGTGAAAGGTGAGAACAGATCTCATGGAGCTATGGTTCAGGTTTCCAAGTGTAATTTCTGGCTTGATCCCAAACAAGGACAAATATCTGATTCATGCTTCTACCTTACATCCACTGAATGAGATGTGTCTTTTCCAAAGTTTATTTGTTTCTAAACAGTACTCAAATATACTAAAGAAGGCTTTGTTTATCACTGGTCTGTATGTGTTCTAGTACCTTGAAGTCCCAATGTGAGTGTAGAGTGATTCAAATCATAAGGCAGCTGGAAAGTTCCTGATACCATTTTTTATATAAAATAGGGGCAATTTTTGGCCTAACATAAGTAATCATTTTCCCACTGATAACTAAGAGAATGATGGGACTGTCTCCTTTAAAAACAGGGCTAATTCTGTTGCAGATCCAGCATTTTATCCAAGAACAGAGACAGAAGTTGAAATTATCACAAATTGCATTAAAGCAGAAATCAACATCTGTGAAACCAACAATTTTAAAAATAATGATGCTTTTCCCCTCTTTTGAAAAATATCACTTTGAAAATGTTAGCGGTCAATAGACTCCTATTTGATTAATAAATATGATTATCTCTGGTTTTACAACTGGAGAAAAAAAAAATCTTGAATTTCACTCAATTCACAGAGCAATGCTACTTCTTCTTTTGCAAAGAAAAGCCCACCACTCTGCTGCTTGACTGTGAAAAACAGTCAATGGCACAGAGATTCCTCTGTGAGGAAAGAAATCTATGGAATTTGTATTTCATTGTGAAATTAGCCTAACTATAATTTCTGACTTCTGGGTAAATCAGCTTCTGGCAACATATTTCCACTGCCACTTTGGTTGTGGACTCACCTTTGAAAGCATTTTTGCCAATTAAAATACCAAGAGAGACAAAAACTGGGCCTGAAGCACCCCAGAAGTCATGCACCGACTTTCTCAGTGAGTTTAGAGGATTCTGTGTCATAAACTGAGCCAGTGGGGTTTTGATGATTGAGTAATCCTTCTTAGCCTTGTATCCTGCAGGGAAAGGGGCTTGGAACAACATGTAACAGCTCACAGAAACCGAAAGACTCTCTCAAAGGCAGGCTGTTCACTAAAATACTTCTCTTTTCTGAAGTTCTACCTCGGCTTTTAGGACTTTACTATTAGAGGAACAGAAATGATATATTAGGGCATCGAAATCATATTCTCTCATGTTGGTTTTCTTTAAGTTGTGCAGAAATTCTTTAAAGACAAAAAACTCATAATAAAGGATATAGTGATTAGAATGCACTACAGTCCAAGAGAATAAAACCAATACATTGCAAACATGAGTGGAGAGGAACAAGTGAAAAATTTGAGTTGGTATTACAATATTTTACAGCTCAGATTCAAAATCTATAGATTTCCCTAGATGAAATAAATAGTTCCCACGTGTCCTTGAGAAGCTATGCATTGGAGTTGTATGTGCTTCTTTTTCTCTCTTCCTCTCCCTTACTTTTTGTCTTAATTGCATACAGTGTTTTCCTTTTGGCATTATTAAGGATAGAAAAAGTTCTGGCTCAGGAGCTCTTAGTGTTTATTGGCAGTGTACTTCAGATTCCAGCATGGTCCTGAGAAGAGGTGAGAACAAGTCATGAATATCCTGCTTGAATATGGAGGCAGTTTAAGAGTTTCAGAGGTGAGACACAAATCTATTTTCCCAATTGCCTTAAAATGCTAGGGGAATTCTTCAAGAAATTTAGTACTGGTTATTAGTGCTCTAGTATAACAAAAGGACACAATGAATGAAATCTGCTTTCAGGGCTTGTTTGCAGCCTTTTAACCTTTTTGAAAGAACATATTCATGTTTTGCTTTCAAAAATACAGTTTATCAACAGTGTAACCATTAAGCTTATACTTGGTTAAAGACTTGCTGGGAAAAATTTTGCATTAAAAATTGTATTGTTGACTAATGTCTGCCTCAGATTTTAATTTTAAAAAAACTTTAAAAAAACCAAAACATCCAACAACTCCAGAACCTGTTGATTTATTGCCTAAACTATTTTTGGTTTACAGCAGTTTTCAACTGAAAATTAGTTTTGGCTATTGTATTTTGCAGCTGAAAAGTTAGCAAAAAACCTTTCAGAATACATAAGAGGAAATAGCTCCATATCAACTCTCCTTATAAAGGGTGGTCTATCCATTTTAAATATAATATTTATCTACTTGTTTGTTTTTCTAAAATCATTTATACAAACATGGTTAATTATTAATGGAAATTAGTGGTTATAAGCCAGAATTTATTCATTCTAAAGTGAGGAAAATTTTAATTTTTCAGGAATTGCTGAAAACAGCAAAGCTAACATCCTAACTTTTAGCCTAGCATAACAAACATGACTGTGGTAAATACAGAGGTTTCCAGAAGTATCTTGGTATGGTAGAAATGCAAAAGACAACAACAAGAAAGAGAGCGCAGTAAAAGCCAAACAGTTTGGAAAATACTGAATGTGTGTTTCTTAGTATTACAGCAGGTAAGAGCAATTATTTTATTCATGTTGTATTCAGGTGTGTAGGACTTTGTATCACATGTTAAGAATTTACATAGATTGCATCACAGAAATGCTAAACTCTCTCTTCTGTAGTAAAACACAGTGCAACCTTCTGAGTAGTTTTTGTGATTGTGAAGAAAAGTTTGAGAGCAGAATGAATAAATTCTGGCTTATAACCACTAATT
>VZTL01028537.1:13994-24710 GCA_013400535.1 Scopus umbretta | reverse complement strand
GCAAGTGATTGCATCCTTAAAAAAATATATATTCTGAATTACAGTTAGCAGCTGTGTACAATACTCAAGTTCTTCTACCTTCAGAGAACACCTGGATGAAAGTTAGTGGTCATCGAAGATAAGCAGCCCTACCACTCGGACACTAGCGTGGGCCTGTAGCAGGCACAAGTCCAAGCCTCCACTACCCCCTGCTTCTTTCAGGTCTCTACCTCTCCTTATCATTCAGCACCGATTACAGCACATGGCAGACTGATGTGTTACATGGCCAAAGGTCACACAGCAGCGTATAGGTTTAACTCAAATCCAGTTTCAGTAGCAGAAGACTGACATGTTAGTTCCCAGTTTGAAATGCTTCTGTTTGCTCAGTCTGCCTTTCTGGTAGCATCAGGATCTACACATATGTTTCAAATGGGTTCTAAAACGCATCTATTGTGCATGCAAAGTACTTGCCATAAAGGTTTTCTTTCATTAAATATCACTGAGCTTGGATCTCTTATGAATATTGATGCAAGCCTGAATTTTTTTTAAAACCTGGGGCAATGTGAGTTTGGAAGATACAATCTTCCCTAACAGCAATTTGTGAAGACTTTGGGTCCCTTTGAAGATTCCTGAAGCTGACCACCCAAAATCACTAATTATTTTCAAATCTTAAGGCAAGGTACATTGTGAAAAGTGATGGAATGGCCACTATTTGGAAGAGATCAGATGACTTACACATCAGTAACATCCCACAGAGTTCAAAACCATGTCCTTTCCTGGTAGCCAAATTCTGCCATTAGCAGCAAGTATATAATCTCATTAAAGTAAACTGTAAGGCTAGAGTGGAAAAGGATAAATAAAGACGACTCTGTGCACTGAATAACTGCAGGGAATCTAAAGCTGAGGATCTAATAATTAGTCTTATCTCTATCAAGGTGCAACAGAATAAGCTGAGAAGTGCAAGAATGCCTGACAAGGCCCCAGGGCTCTTCACAGCTGCAGAGAAGCCTCATTGTTCTGGAGAATTTTACGGACAGTCTCACGTGGAGAGAACATGAGAAATTTCTTTTTCCTGCCACGCTGCTGATGTGGGTATCTGGAAGGTCCATTAATCTACACGCTTTTCCCTTCATACCAGCCACAGCGATGCCAAAGGTTCACTGTTGGGTTCCCCTTTGCACGTCTGCTCAGGCACAGTGAGCAGTAGGCGCACAAAGAACAGCCTCTGGGGCAGCCAAGCTTCTGCTGTCTTGTGGAGGGGAAGCTCACGGGAAAACTCACTTTAAAGAAAGAGACCTCTTCCTGGAAGTTCTTACATTTCAGTCTCTGCTTTGCACAAGCCTTATCCAGGATACATTAGCTCATTAGGGCAAATGTTTAGATTCAAAGATTTATTGGTGATTATTACACAGTCAAACAGTAGCTGACACTTCACCTTCCAAATTGTTGAAACACCCAGGAAAAGAAGGTGGTCCTTCCTTCCCTACGCTCTAATACAGACTCAGACAAAATACTGTCAGGTAGGAATGCAGTCACACACTTCATGTCTTTCTCTGAATGACATGAAAGTGCCCAAGTAACACATTTATGGGACTCTTCCTCCAAAACCAGAGCAGTTTTTCTCGGAAATGTGCAAATGATATGTCACCAAATTGGTAGGGATCGTATATCTCTATCTGTAAAATTTAAGTTTCATTGTCCTTCTATTTTAAGACATGGTGGTAACTAGAATAGGCATGATATGATGGCTTCTTCCTAAGGTTCACAGTTGCTCCCCTTTTGCATCAACGTTTTGCTGAACAGGCAGGGCAAAGGCTTTAATATTGAGTCCTGACTGCAATATCCTATGCAGCCATTAGACTCCTCTTCTACAGACAGCAAATTTTTGTTTTAGGGACCATCCCTTCAACTGTCTGGAAGGGTAAGGGTGTTTCAGCAATCCCCATTACAGCTATTTTCTGTGACCAACCACTTCCATATCCTCTGAAGAAAATAATCAAAGAATTAGTGATACTAAAACCAAAAGGGAATGTATGCATTTTACATTTGCATGGTACTATGGACTCACACTTTCTTCTCCTCTGACAGAAACTGCACCATGGGTCTTTTGCGAATTCCCATTGAAAGCAAGCAGAATTTTGCCACTAGATTCAAGTAGAGCTTGAATGGCTTTTGTGTTATTTTCAAGTGCAGCAAACAATACCCTTTTCCTTGGGCAGCATAAAATACTGCATTTGGGATATAAAAATTTGTTTGACTATGAAAAAAGACCCAAACCTTCTATTTTTAATGCCCCAGCCCTTTCAATGCCTACAGCCCTTCAGCCAGCTGCGCTACTTTAACAGAACAGCAGTGGAAGAGAAACTGGAAAAAACACCGTAACTGAAATATAAGCAAATGACCTAATCTACAACATGGATCTGTGGCAAGCATGATTCCACTGCCAGTGAAGCCTAAGACAAGTTTCATCTTCAAAGAAAGCAGCAGCAGATCTTTACTCAGTACAATAATACGTGAGCAGTTTACAATGTCATATAGTTAAAACATGTTGACCATAGTTGGGTCAAGTAAGTGGTTATGCCATATGATTTTTTTTTCCAAGTTTCCTAATGCTCTCACAAGGCCCAGAGCCTTCTTTTTGCATTTTCTGAGACAAAAATGAGGTGGGATCAGCGGGGAAGTAAATGGGAGGTTTGGGTTACCCTACACCTTCCTTTCTCAAGCAGATGACAAATTTTATCATTCTTACTTCATGATTAAGTTTTATTACCTGGGATATTGTTGCGGCTTTCAAGTTTAACTTAAATCACCCCAACATCAACTGACAAAGCAAAATCAGACCTTTATTTACACAGACTGCAAAAAACGTATTACCGGCAGGCTGAAGCACACAGACAAAAGCAAACACCTTTATTTCTTTCATGATTTGTACAAACACACCCTTTACAGCCTCTAGTCCACACCTAGCAATTCTGAAAATCCAACAGCTGCACAGCATCACTGATATTTACACTAGACTGGATGATGAAATCCACAAGGAATACCATTTAAATAGAAATTCTGACCCATAAAGTGACTATCATACTCCACAGATCTGTTCTCTGCCAAACGCAACTAGTTCAAGTCTGTCATCATGCGTCCCATCTGCCTTTCCAGTGATCCTGTACTGGCAACCTCACGCAGATAAATCACCCTAGGAGCCTGTTCCAGGAAGGGCCTCTAACACTGCATGCGGAGAGGGCAGATGGGGTTTGCAGCAAGCCACAGCTTGATCATCCTGAGAAAACACCACTCCTTAGCCAGCCCCTTGCCTGTGACTGTAACGCTACAAGGGACCTAACCGTAGATACTTGTCTCCAGTCCATAAAACAGAATAACAGTACTGCTCTGCCTCACAGGGTACTTTCAATGGTTGAAATGAGTGAGGCTTTAAAGGCTGTGAAAAACTCAAATGCTACATTAATAACATCCAAGAGCCACAGGCACAGTCTTTATTAGTGCTCAATGCAATTATTATGATGACTTGAAAAAGCCAAACTTAACATTTAGAATCTGACCAAAGGGATTCGGACCTGACTGGAGAGTTTAAGTTAGAAGATCTACCTTACAATAACCTAGTTCAATGAGACTGTCTATATCGACTCTGTATTGCTATTTTTATTCCACAGTGGAACTGCACTACCACACATACTGACTCGAGATGGCCACAAAGAAAACATGCTGGCAAAAATTATTCAGAAATAATTTTAGCCACGCAAAATGTGTACGCTGCTCTGGTATGTTCCATCAAGAAACAGTTCACAAGATTCTGCCTTGAAGGTTATACTTATTACTCACTTGTACAGGAAACAGGACTTAGGGGACTGAGGCATGGAAGAAGAATAATGTTCATCCTCTCCTAAGATATAGTGCAAAAGACTATCCAAAGTAAATAAATAATTTAAAATAATCTAAGAAAAAGGATTCTACATTGGATTTTTCTTTTCAGTTAAAGATTTCTTTCCTAGTCCTTTTAGGACTAGAGTATCATTAGTCTAATTCAAGACTATGCGCCTTATTTCCTCCTTCCCCCTCAGAACAAGGCCATACCAATCAGTGTGTGCTAATCTTGCAAATCAGTTTCTCCAAACGGCTTGTCTTTCTCAGCAGCTGTATGCTGGCTTCATCATGGAGCTGAAGTCAGCTGCTCTGGTACTTGCTGCTAAAATGCAGAACGTCAATCACTTACACTACTCATGAGAATTAGCACAACACTAGTCTAATTAGAAATTAAACACTGTGTTATCTGCAATGATTGGGAGATGGAGTAAGTTGATGCATGTTTTAGGAACCTTTCTTGCTGCACAGTAGTTCATGATAACACCCACCTCACAGCTCATTAGCGAATCATAATATTATACTGTATAAATACTACTTTGCTCTTTTACATTTTACAGAAGCCCCGGGTCTCAGAAGCCTCCATTACAGAGTATATGTGATTTAGTTATATTGGAACATTGTAGGAAATGGAAAGCAGCCCTGACTGTCCAAAAACAGCAAAATGGAAGCCAATATACTGTATACTTTGGTCCTCTCTCTACAGAAATAGTCCCAACCAGCCTCAAGACATTTTAAACTGAAATACATATTGGCAGAACACAAAGAAATTATATACTGCATGACGCTGTACATGAATTCTCAGTACTTCTGCGCTGGATTTATTTCTTTCTCTCACTCTTCTCTGCAGAAAACAATGTAACCCACTATAAATCTAGACGGCACTACTGCAAGCTTGAACCAGAAATCCAAATGCAAGAAGGGGGAAACCTGGCAAAGAACTGAAATCAAAGATGTAAATGTTTAACAGCAAAAGAAGGACATGAAAGGATATGCAGCTGGTTTTCTGCACGGTTTCTCAAAATGGGAGTTGGAGAGCACAAACGTAGACCACATTCTCACTTCTAGTTGAGATAAACATTTACAAGCTATTCATTTTAAACAGGAAGACATAACATTAGGACACGACCTTTAATTTCACTGCGTCTGTGAAGGCAAACCACCATAGCTCTACTGTAAGGCAGTTAAACATCCAGGAAGAGATGCATACTATTCCACTGCTTTGTTATTACAGGTGTACTTGATTTTATATTCAACAAGGAAGGTGCAATTTTATGGCTGTGTGGAAAAATCTTTAAAATGCTTGCGGGTGGATGTCTAATGATGCCAGACTGGTATTGCAAAACATAATATGAAGATAAAGCATCCAAGAAATTGTCTACGTGCCAATGAATGAGCATTTAGGTAAATAGTACTAAACCATATATGTACAGATTTGGTGTCATTACACTGTTATTACAGATGTGTACCCTGCTTTTGTTCTTTTAAAAGGGTGCAATTCTGATGTGTTATCATTAGCTTTCTAGCTGGAAGCTGACAGAACTCAAAAGACACCAACAAAAAAGTGGAGGATTAATTTACAGAGAAAATCTGCAGATTTTGAAAAGCCACAATCTACTTGTAGCTTGAAAGATGAAACACATTTCTTGTTTGTATAACATTCCCCATGTTTCCCATACAGAAATACATGCAGACAATTTTTTACTGTGGGAAACTATTAAATCTAAAGAGATCGCTTTGTATTAACAGGCAAGTAAGTATCTATAGCATTTTCTTATAAAAATTAAAGTAGGACAAAGGCTGAAAGGTGACAAGTTTGGACTTTTGTATCCCAACCTGAGACACCTTACAGGTGGATCTCCTGCATACAGCTGACTTTTGTATCCCAACCCGAGACACCTTATAGGTGGATCTCCTGCATACAGCTGAATGCCTTGAAACCTTTGCAAGGGGTATCAGCAGGGACTCAAGTTTGGTTCTCCAACACTGCCGTTTTCAGTATTACTAGTCATTTTTTAAACCTTGGCTCGCAATCTTTAAAAAAAAGTTTTGTAATATCCATGCAATCCATGATAGAATCTGGTAATTCTGTAGGGAAAAAAATACTGTGCACACATATTAAGGGCAAAATTCTTCCCTGTTGTATAACTGGTTTCTCATCATTAAGGGCCTTAAATAGAACCTCTGCTTTAGCTTACTATTACTTTCCATCAGGAGAAGACTGAGGATCCCTTCAAGAGGTTTATTTCAGGCTTCAGAAACAGTTAGTTCCAACACAGGCTGCAACAGAGTACCAAAGCTCTGGAACAAGCGATTCCAAAAGCTTGAGAATTTTTTTTAAAGAAGCACTAAACACAACAATGACTTGGAAATACAATTTAACTGTACTGAACTAGAAAAAGCCTTTTGCATTATTTAATAACCTGGCAAAATGCTAATGCTGTATTTTATTTTCAAAAATATAAATACTACTTATTGGAAGGCAAGCATACTATTTTCTATGAGACAAATATACAGTGCTCTGTAAGGTTCTATAATTTTCAGATAGGTCACCTGTATAAATCTGATCTTTACTAGAAAGATTTTTTCCATTCTAGAATACTTCTATTGCCATTTAGTTTTTCTCAATAATAACATGTACAAAACAAATATGGCTTGTGACTCTAGGAACTGTTTTGGACATTGAGACCAGGATTGCAATCCACAACCATAACACACTGGACTGAAATCTCAGAACCTAAAATATATGTTAACGTGATGAAAATCAAAACTAGTGCTTCTATCTCATCAGATAAAATGCAAGCAGCCTTCTTGCACATGATTTCTCAATGCACTGCAGGCAGCAAAGAACATTTAGGAACGGTATTTTCTATTTCTATCGTCTTCCACCTGAAACATCTGTGTGCTCAACAAATATTAACAAAGAGGCCTTCGCAAGGCAGCAGTGTATTATGTGATGGTGAAAGGAAGGTACAGAGAGGGATGCGACCCACAGAGGCCATGCAGGAAGGCTGTGGCACAGCTGAGAGCAGAGCCCTCACGGTCCCAGCCCAAGCCCTCTGCTTTAAGCAACAAGGTCAGTCTTCCCGGTTAGAGAAGCACATAGGAAATCTGACAGAGAAGGCTTCTACCCCACCTTTTAGGAGGATAACTGAAATCTTACGAAGAGAAAACCATGTTCAGCTGTTACCAGGTTTGCTCACCAATCTAAAACTTGACAAACTGGTTGAGAATCAGGAACGTGTTTTAGAGTACCTGGATGGCACCTCACTGAAAGCTGGGGTACAGGTTTCTAACGTCAAATAAAACTCAGTTTTACACACGTCTAAGCAGGCACAGGAATTACCCGAAACCTTCTTCTAATTTTCAGTTGACTTCCAACTGAGAACATGTGATAACTGAAATTACCTAGCTTGCCATATCCTACTTAGGAACATTTGAAGAGAGTAGGTTTCTTTTACCTGGGTCTATTAAGGGACAAAAATGAAGGCAAGAATACAAATTTAAAGCAGTGCCCAAGTGCTGGGAACCTATTTGTTAGCATTATGACAGTAAATACATCAGCATTAATTTATGATTAAGAATTCAGGAAAAAGTAAGGTGAAAAGAAGGAAGAAAAAAGACGTCGGGAAACACCTAAAAGTCACCAAGTTTGCCTTACTCTAATTAAAGAATGGTACCGGCTGCAATTTCCAAGCTCTGTAACGGCACTGGCATATCTGACTTTGCTGTAAAATTCTGATTTTATTTTTCTTTCAAGAAATTTACTGTCCTTGGTTAAAAGGGTTTTTATCATAAGAGATTCACGGTCTATTTATATGCACATGAAAATGATCTAACTTGAGATGCATTAGTCTTATGAATAGGACCCAGAGACATTAAAAAAAGGGGGGTCTGTTTTGTGGAGAAAAACTAGTACGTCCATTTGCACTTTAACAGAACACTAGGATCTTGTTGCAAGGTGTATTAAGCTAGATGTTCTCCTTTTAGTCCTAGGACTGCTTTCAGATTATAAACATTATGAGCTGTTTTTTCTGAAAATTAATTGCTATGGATCCAGGCCAGTGTGGTCAGGTGAAAAGCAGCACAGGGCAAGACTGAGTAATGAGAATTTCAGTTAAGCCTCGAAACACATTAATAAAGGCAACATCTTAAGAAATATGTACAAACATACATAATATATATATGTATGTTTTAGATAGTTCTGTATTTCTGGAAGTAACTGTGGTTATTGCACAGAGAACAGTAATTTGTCCAAACCAAACCATAAATAATTAAGGCCAGGATTTCGAAATCGGATCTGTGTGGGTGGATTTTTGCACCCCCGCGGATTCAGTGGCAGGATCAAAGATTAGGAAAGCCAGAAATACACTCAGAATCTGAATATTGCTGAAGTACAGCACCTGGCATTTCCAGTGCGGGGAAGGGTCTGTTTTCACTGTCACCCTCCCACCCGAATGCCTGACGAACAAACACTTGCAAAGCAGCAAACAATCATATTCTTGTCCCACCCTCCCCACAGGAGCCGATTCCTACCGCATCCATTTCTTTGGAGATACGAGTTGCAGCTAAGGAAACAACAGAGCTGGCATTTTGAGTTTCACTTCTTCCTATTCTAGTTAAAATAAGTTTAGTTTAAACCTCTCTTCCCAAGCTACATATCAAGCACTGATTTTTTAATTTTTTTTACTTTCTAAAAAAATGCTTTTTTTTTTTTTTTACTTTCTAAAAAATAGTTTATTTTTATTTCAGCTGTTCTGAAAGACATCAGAGAAAAACTACACCCATTACTAGGTGATAGTAGGGAGCAGGAGCAGATCTGCTGGCCCCTGCTGAGGAAGTTGTTGACAACTGTTGCACAAGAAGTCACTTGATGCCGACAACTGGACAGTAACTGCCCACAAACTGAACTTCCCCTTTTGGACAAAATTACTGAGAATGCTGTCAGGTCCAAGCATCTTAACAGAGCAGCTCTATTTGCCCAAGCTGATCAAAGGACAGACACGGAGAGATGACAGCACTCTGTTATTAACCTGGTATCCTGCTGGGAACTTGTGATGGTCAGGTATTATGTGATTGCAGCACATCTATGAGCTTTTCACACTCATCAGCAGGAGACACTGCAGACACTGTCCTGTCCTCTACAAACCTTAGAGTTGCTGACTTGTTTTTTCTTTTCTAGAAATCTGGGGGAAAAAAAAAAATCTGCCATTCTCTTCAACAAGTCTTGATCACAGTTTGCTTTTCCTCCTGCTCAGTATGTCCAGAAGGTAACAAGGGAGGTTTTATGTCCAGCAGGCATTTATGTGGATGACGTTCAGTCCCTTTCAACTCAAAGATGTCTGTCAAATACCCTAGCAGCAACTGGACGAGAAACAGTCTATGAATAAAGGCTATATAGCTGCAACTCAACCTCACTAAAATGAGGTGGATTGGTTGTAGAAACGCAAAAGGTAATCATGATGATGACTGCAGCTGTCCCTAGGGTTTTTTAGACCGCGTGTATGTTGCCAGGGTGTTGAGTACATGTGTACATGTCATACTATTTTTTTTGCATTTTTGGTAAATTTATGTTTCTCTTGATACAAGAGAATTTGTTACAGTTACATTTGGGAATCTTGACTTAAATCATCTCTGGAATACAGCTCCCATTCATATAGGGTAAAAGGAAAAATACTATGGCCAACGTTATGGACAGAATCAGCCTAGATGATATCCCCCATTTGCCTCAATTTGTGGGAGAAATTCAAAGCTGATCAACAATTCAGATGATTTCCATGGAAACGGGATTTCAACTCATGAATCAAAATTGCATGAGGGCCAAAAATGCCAAACACATTATAAAAATATTTTTCCACACTGGGATTCTCAAAATAAAAGCCAAACAGTTAAGCAGAATAGGAATAATAAATTCACAAGGGACTCATTTTTCATCATCCACACTATCTTTGTTTTGTACAGTGCATATCTACCTTGTATCTACACACCTACATTCTTGGAAGATTTCATTAAATGTCCTAAATATCAATACATTTTCATGGTTTTAATCTGTCTCATAACTTAAAAGCTGAAAGCACCTATATGTGGAGAAGACACATCAGCGTTTAGTTCAGCGCCTCACCACAGGCCACCTCAAGACCTGGACTTAAACTTTGCTGGTTTAGGGGAACAGCTAAATACATTTTTTTACAGTGTTTCCCAGTGGAAACATTATCAATAGCATTCTCTGCTTCAGAATTATCACTTCTTTCGAATACCCACAAAAAATATGTGATTATTTTCTGGAACACGTTTGGTGTATATGATTTCTCTAAGCAAACAGGGCTCAGTGTTATACTTTTCATAGAATCACAGAATCATTTAGGTTGGAGAAGACCTTTCAGATCATCAAGTCCAACCATTAACCTAACACTACCAAGTCCACCACTAAACCATGTCCCTAAGCACCACATCTACACGTCTTTTAAATACCTCCAGGGGGATGGTTACTTAACCACTTCCCTGGGCAGCCTGTTCCAGTGCTTAATGGCCCTTTTGGTGAAGAAATTTTTCCTAATATCCAATCTAAATCTACTCTGACACAACTTGAGACCATTTCCTCTTGTCTTATCACTTGTTACCTGGGAGAAGAGACAGACACCTACCTCGCTACAACCTCCTTTCAGGAAGTTGTAGAGAGTGGTAAGGTCTCTCCTCAGCCTCCTTTTCTCGCAGCTAAAACAACCCCAGTTCCCTCAGCTGCTCCTCGTAAGACTTGTGCTCTAGACCCTTCACCAGCTTCATTGCTGTTCTTTGGACACACTGCAGCATCTCAATGTCTTTCTTGTAGTGAGGGGTCCAAAACTGAACACAGTAGTCAAG
>VZTL01028537.1:2086-13809 GCA_013400535.1 Scopus umbretta | reverse complement strand
TCCCATCCAACCCCATAGACTTGTCTAAGTGGTGCAGCAGGTCGCTAACCATTTCCCCTTGGATTATGGGGACTTCATTCTGCTCCCTGTCCCTATCTTCCAGCTCAGAGGGCTGGGTACCTGGAGAACAACTGGTCTTACTATCAAAGACTGAGGCAAAGAAGGCATTAAGTACCTCAGTCTTTTCCTCATCCTTTGTCACTACGTTTCCCCCCACATCCAATAAAGGATGGAGATTCTCCTTAGCCCTCCTTTTGTTGCTAACGTGTTTATAGAAACATTTTTAATTGTCTTTTCCAGCAGTAGCTAGATTAATTACTAGTTGGGCTTTGCCCCTTCTAATTTTCTCCTTGCATAACCTCACAACATCTCTGTAGTCCTCCCAAGTTGCCTGCCCCTTCTTCCAAAGGTCATAAACTCTCCTTTTTTTCCTGAATTCCAGCCAAAGCTCTCTGTTCACCCAGGCCAGTCTTCTTCCCTGCTGGCTCGTCTTTCATCACATGGGGACAGCCTGCTCCTGCTCCTTTAAGATCTCCTTCTTGAAGAATGTCCAGCCTTCCTGGACTCCTTTGCCCCTCAGGACTGCAATAAATACTTGCAGTAATATTTAACATTGACAGTGACAAAGCTATGTAATAATTAGGTTATTTCATAATTTTCAGTATTTCACTGAAGGAGGTTTTACAGTCCTCTTTCAGTTTACAGCATTTCTCTATTAATCTACAGGATAAAACCAAATCTGCAAACATCGAGTTCAACTCCAAGGACACAGAACAGAATGTGGTATTCTGCATTATACCAAAACTGCTTAATTTGTTAACACCTTACTGTCTAGGAAGAACTTTTTCAGATCACGTAACTTGAAGAAATTTTAAAACTCTACAAAGATTATATAGTGTTAAGGACATGACACAGCTTAGATGTTAAATATATGAAAACAACAGAAAAAGTTTAGCAAATTTCTTTTTCAGCTCTTAAAATAAGGAACAGATTCCCTTCCAAACTGGAGTAGCAAGCAAAAAAAAAAAAAAAAAGAATTCAATAGCTTTAACTGAAATTACTGGGAGTCCTTCCATTCCATTCAATGAAAATTCTACCTGGCACACAGCTGGTGGTTTGTTCATTTGTTTCTTCTTGCAAATATCTTCATGACTTGGTCAGATCTTTGAGATAGTTGAATGTTTTTCCATTAACTTTTCAGTTTTATGCCCAATTTTCTTTTCGAATAAACCACATACACTGCAGGTATATAATGACACCTAGCAGAATACTTCAGGACTGTGTATTTGTTCTGCTGCGGTTTATTTATTCTTTCTACATACTCCTGGATTTAAGAAACCTTCAAAACGCTACCCAAAATAAAGCAGCAACGTTACATATAACTTTTTAACTCAAGGAATCGGGGTTTCCTAAAGATAGCTTCTAATGAAAGTCAGGGTTGGTTTTTTCACACCACCTTTACTGATGCAATTATATTTAATCACTGTTAACAGTCAAGATTCTTAGCAACTAGATGACGTATACTGCATTAGCCTAATAGCCGTATCTTTCTCAGACTCTTTAAAACCTGTTTTTCTTTTCTATTGGAGCAGAGAGCTAGGGGATTGGAAACTTCCAGTGATTCTTTTATAGACTCAAGTGGCTTAACTGTGTCTGCTCATATAAGAAGGTAACTCTAATTCTCAAGGGTCAAGAAAGAGAACAAACAAAAACTACATTACCTTTCTACCTTAGCCAGAAACATATATTCTCAGAAAGGAAACAGGACAGAAAACATTAGCTGCTGTACCAAAAATATACAGGCATAAAATAAAATAATTCACGAAATTTGAGACCCAAATCTCTTCAAAGTTTTATGAAAAAGAAAGCCCATTCATTTAGAGCTAAACTGGATGATTCCATCACTTGACTCAATATCCCAAAGAAAATGTGGCACATAGTATATTAAGTTAATAAAAAACAAACAAATGTACAGCTAATAAGTCTGAAAATTCAAACCTTAAGTTCCTCATTATAAAAGCCACAAGTGACTTTCTAAGCAGAACTACCCAAACCACTATGCTGTGTCCCCTGGGACAATCAGTTTTCCTTCTCGTCTTCTTCGCTGCTTTTGTACTGATGTACAAAAGTTTAGTTGTCTGCGGCCCAACCATCTACAGGCAGCTTTGAGCAGTCACCAGTCAGGTGAAGAGGTGATCATACGTGATGAAAGGACAAGGCTAACTCACAATTTCTGAGTTACTGTTAGTGTTTTGTGTACCACGTGATGAATAACAACATGAGAGGCCCCTATTCTTCTAAAATATAATCGGCTTTTCTTTAGAGAACCGTATACAGAAACACAAAAAATGGGGGTAACATCCAGGTCAGGCTCAGATAGATTAACTTCATGGTGTCTCTTTCAAACATTGCCTTCCTACTTCTCCTCCTCTCTCCAAACTGCAGACAGGTCACCACAACTTTCCTTTCGACAGCTGTTGTGCTTCTCATGCAAACATTTGGTAATTAACTAGAGGTTGCTAACCCAAAGACACCTAAAGGCTGGCCTTCACCGTCAGCCCACTTGGACCAGTTTGATTTCATATTCCTTCACGCATGTTGAGCTCCAGAACAGCCTCTTGTTTCCTGTTCTGGGAAACAGAACTTGCTTTCACCTTGCCGAAGCTCCGCCGTACTGCCTGTTGGTTTCCTTCCACCTCCTCTACTTCTGGCCAAGGATGGGAAAGCCCACAAAGGGTCAGCTAGACACACACTGCACAGTGCCGCTGCTTGCTATTGAATTATACTCTTGTAACTCCATTCCTACCAGCCCCTAATGTTACTTTACTTCCATACGTCGCTCACAGTCTGCATTTCACCACTGTCCTGGACGGCTGCCTCCCCACAACCTGGTCGCACTCATCCTGCCCTCTGCTTCCCAGCGGTGCCCTGCTGTCACTCCCCACTGCTGGCTGGCTCCAGGTCCCCACCGCCATCTGAGCGGCAGCTGATCCACGAGTGTAGTGCGAGTACATCTCTTGCGATCAGTAGCTGAAAACACATGTAGCGACCACCTTCTGCAGTGGACATGAGCTACAAGATGTTGAATTTGCTTAAGTGTTGATGCAAATTTTCTCCTGTACCTTGGGAATTTCTCCGTAACTTTAAGTACAGCTGCTTTCTCACAAAAGAAGCTGCATGCAGCACTGAGACCTCAGTAATGATGACTTCCACATTCCTTCCAGTATGTGTTCAGAGGAGCGTACTAGCACGCTACCATAGCAGCATCCTTCATGAGCCTGTCTCTGCCCTGTTCCCTGGACTCATTTTAAGCGCAGCTTATGTATTGCAAGAGCAGACATTGTTTTGCTCCTTTTCCTGGACAGTTCAGCTGCTCTTGTTCTTTGATTCATTCCTTTACGGTTAGATGTCTTTTCCTCAGCAATTCCTCCTATAAACTGGAATCACATGTCCCACAAATGATCCTGTCTCTAATTAGGAGATCTTTTATGTCTCTGAAGTACATGTGCTTGCCAGAATTCTCAGCAACACAATGCAAGCATCTATCCTCTTGCCTGCTTCTTGCTTTTGCAATTTGGAGAAAAGATTCCCTCTGATACCCTGTGTATATTTTCCTCAAATATTTTCCTCAGCTGTTCCACAGTTTGTGTATTCATTCTTGGCAATTTTATTTCATTCTTTCATTTTGTCCTATGAAGATGTAAAAAAGCTGTACCTTCACTTAGTCATTTTTATTCCCTTTGTCAGGTCCATATACAGACAGAATTCTTCCACATACGCACAAAATCTTCTTGGCCTGGAAGTTTTGCATACCTAGTGGTCTGGTTCCTTGCAGGGGATTAATTTGCCCATTTCTAGGTGCTGTTAATCAGATTTTTTTCCCCTCCCTGTGGGTCTCTCTTAGCCTGCCTGATGCTAACCATATTTCCATGCCTAGTATGTTAGGTAAATAACATGAGGGCTCCACATTTTTGCAGCCAACTTTAATACAGGTATTCAGAGAGCTTTACTACATACAATATGTGGATATTTCAGTCAGGTGCAATGAGAATAAAGTATCCAGTTTTTCAAACTGACAAACTAGGCTCCTCTTTCCGAGTTCCAGTTGGGTTGCCACAGCCACAGTGACAGGAGGTAGTTCTGACAAGCTCGGCACACACCTCCAAATCTTCTGAAGTATTCTCCCTCACCTCTCTCCTGCCTAAGTACTAAGCTTCTTTTCCTAGACTTCTAATGAACACGTTTAAGAAAACTACAACATTTTTTAACAAGAGTTTCCTAAGAAGTGACAGAGTCAGTCAGTCCCAATGGCAGATAAACATTGCTGCTTGTAAATTTCTGGAAGCATTGCTTGAACCTTACAAATCACCTAGCAGAATGATTTTTCTCTTCTGAAGCACAGCTCCTTGACTCTGTAACAGACACAACCAGTCTCCCCATTAATTCATGCCTCTAAGAGCTTCCCACTCCATAAGCTGAAGGGAAATTATATTTTAATCAAGGACATAAGCTCTGAAAGAGAGTCAGAGGCTCTGCTCTGGGAAGATGCTAAAACCCATAGGAACAAAGCTCCCCTTCAGTCCCTCCCTGCTGGGCTGAGTTGCCTTGCAGGTGCAAAGTGCCTCACTGCCTTGGGTTGAGATGCTTCACTGAGTCACCACCAAGGGCGCTCCTGCCTGAGGCACAGCATCGAAGTGCTCTCCAAACCGTCCACCCTCATTTCATAGGTGGAGGTGGCCATTAACATTCACATGACAGCCAGCACTTCAAAATGGGTCACATACAACCACCCCCAGAGGGACTGACACTGTAAAACAGGCACAGCATCCTTAGGTCAAGTACATGAGGCAAACAATGCTACACACTTCCAAGAAGTAAAAACATTGTTTAATGTACTTCAGGAGAGTAAGTGAAAATACTGCGAAGAAAGAAGTGAGAATTGAAATAGTTATGTGAGGTTACTATATGCTTAATTCGACTTAGCCATAGAGAAGTAGCATCAAGCCACACCACCAAACAACATCTCACATCCAACTGCTCTTCTCTCAGGAGAACAAAGGTGCTGGAATTTAATCTTCTGGTGCCTCTCCTGGAAGCATAAGTGACAGCAAACTTTAAGAGCTAAGAGCGGGGATTGGTGCAGTCCTTTCTTTTTGCAAATGTGATTTTAAGGCTTGATGTAATTGTTACTAAAAATAAGAAAACAGAAGGGTTCCGGTCTTGCTCTATAATGAACTTCAGGCTCAAATGTTTGAAGAAGTAAAATTGCATTGATGAGACCAGATCAAAGACAAATGAGAAGTCAGGTATTTCCTCTTGAGGGTAAAAATTTTAGGAGGGTCATGCGTGGAAAAATCAAGCAGCCCTTACTGCAGTTTAAAGGCAGAAAGGTCTTGTAGTCATATTTAATTTATTATCAAAACATCAACAAAAAAAGAAGCAGGTACATGAAAAAAAAAACAGTGTCAGAAAACACTCAAAGACCACCAAACATACCAGTTCTTATTACCAAGTGGAATGGGCAACCAGTCTTGCTTTGTTTCAGAAATTAGCTGCAACACAGACAACAGAATGGCATTAGTAACAGCTACAACTGCCTACCATCCCCAGGCAGTAAACCTCCTGCAAAACTTCAGGGCACCACCATTTTTAATTCCTTGCCAATGTATACACTTGTCATGATTGTTGGGATGCCACCCGTTTCATGACAGAATCCAAACAGCAAGAATTTTTAATCCAGGGAATACTCAGAGCAACTTATGTCAGTCCCAGCACCTCCTTCCAGAGTCTGAGAATAATATATTGCACAGCTGCTACAATTAAATCTAATATACACTTAAAATTATTTGTTCCTTCATGCTTTTATTGATAAATAATTGTTTATTGTGGACAGTTTACTAAATCTGAATTTTGTGGACATGCAATTTCATTGTCCAATAATACTCAAGAGAACTGAGATTAAAAAAAAAGAGCAGAAAGGCCAGATAATTGCTTCAACCCAGGTTGCACAAAAACAGCGTTATAGATGTACCTTCCGATTGTGTCAATCATCTTAGTAGACCTAGACTCACTCCCTATTTGTGGAGCCCATCCACAGAGAGCTGAGTGGTCAAACGGCATTGATTAATTTCATTCCTAGCTGCTAAACCATATCTAAAATTGGGAAAAGGCCATATCACACTTTCTTTACACTATTATCCTGTAATCAGTATTTGTATTCAGAGCAGTAGTGCTGTATGAATCTATGAATTTAGAGCAGTCTGTGCACTCGTGACCACAGCAGGTCCACATTTACATTAGAAATAACATGCCCTTAAATTTACTTTTCACCAACAACATGCACTCTGGAGCCTTCATATAGCAGAAGCAGTTCTCTCCCATTAAAAAAAAAAAAAAATCATTTAAAATAACCCCAACAAAATATAAGAACCATATCCTGTATATCGCATGTTTAGATTTAGTGAAAGAATACCAGATATCACCTGTAAAAGGGGCTCCAATATCTTGAACATAACACCTTCACCTATTCTGCTAACAGCCTCAAGAATTGCTACAGTCCCCTGATAGGCAGTACATCAGGATGGAAATGTCTGAAGTCTTCAAAAACATGAAGACGCATGGCTGCGTTACAGACTATCTGGATGCTACAGCCACACTGACCAGTCTGTGGGCTGCTCTGGTGGTGCTAAGGGACTATCTGAGAGCACTATTTTAGACCTCTAGGAAGCAGTGAAATTCAATGGTGAGTTTTAAATCTGCTTTAATAGCTCACCTGATCTGCGTTCTGCAGCAGTAACACCAAAGCTGGGATCTGGTTTCATATCTGTTACTAGTTCACAGAAAAGAAAACTTGCTGTCATCCAGCCATATCACTGAGCATGCCTATAAACTACTGGGCATGGCTAGAAAAACCCTTGGGAGCCATTAGAATCATTAGATGGGAGACGAAACTGTCAATGAAGGTTGTGCAGTCCATTCAACTGGAGGTACCCGTGGTCAGTTCAGCACTCATGAAATACTATGTCTCAAGCACGCCGAGGAAGGGTAGAAGTCACGTCGAGATACAAGACAGCATAACCCACAGTGTGTCAAATACCTAACAGAGGATTTCCTCACCACAGAGCTAAGTCCAGGATGACTGTTTAAAATTGTGGCTACTTCTTAGGGGAGAAGACAGCATGCCCCTTTAAGATCCATTTATTGTCGATTCCCTGAGGTGCGTTTAATTTACTAAAAAGGGCATGCTTCTCAAATCCATTTCCCTGAAAGTATCAAAACTACACAGAAGCCCAAAGACTGAGTAACATAATGTTTGATACAATGAAAAGACAGAATTGTATCAACAGGTTCGTCTGTCACTGATGAACTGCAGTTGTCATACTAACATTTCAAATGAGAATACTGGCACCTTTGTCACATCCCCTTTCTACCCCAATTTTGACCACTCTCTGTAAAGAAATAAATACACTAACCCATATGCATGAAAAAGAAAAACTACGATGTTAACAAATTATGACCCTTCTTAGAGAGAGACAACCGACTTCCAGTGTTCAATGAGCTTTTTTAGCAGAGACAATTTAAAAAAAATAAAAAAAATTTGCAACATGAGTCAATCTGCCATCCTGCTATTTCAAGACCTGCTCCAACAGGAATGAGCTGAAATACCAATACGACTTACTTAGAAATAATATAGATGTCCATGATGAAAGAGCTTTAGGTTCCAAAACACAAGAAGGACTCTATACTTCAGATTTATACAGCGCTGCTTCCACTAGTTGGTTGAGGATGCTTTGCCATCAATTGCATACACAGGTACAAAAGATTATTAGCATTCACCTAAGTAATTTGATCTCCAGTGTGGCATCTGGCAGGAATAGCCAGATGTTGCTAATGCTCTTCTGAAATGTAGTGATTAGGCTTCTGGTGTAAATAAAAATACAAAGCTTCAACACCAAGACTCTTCAAAATTCAGCACTGAATAATATATCTGGAGTATATGATGACTTAATTTGATTTCCTTCAATGTCAACATTTTTAGTAAAACCTCACTGATAAGGTTTAATTTTGATTTTCTGCTTTTATGTATTTAATAGTTTTTAATAACTAGGACATTCTTATTTCTGACAGTGAAATGAAGAAACTTCTTTGTATTACAAATAATACCTGATGCATTTTGCAAAGCAAGAACACAGAAGACACTTATACATGTGACAGAGATGTTCCAAATTCTTTTGTTAAAAGCAGCTCACCTCTTCCCAGTCAATTTAACAGGCACTGATTCCAGTCCCAAGTAATATGGGGGTGTGGGTCATCTCCTGTGACTTCAACCTGCTAGACTTTGAGTGCCCAGGAGCAGGCACTCACCATACCTGATGAACAGGATATAGGCACTTACAGAAACAACCCTTCCATCCAGAGCAGGCTTTTAAAGTAGGTGGAAAAAAAACACCTATCTTACTTCATCACCTACAGAGAAATTATGCTCCTAGAGCTTTGATGTAGGAACTATCAACTCATTTGATGTCTGTTTGTCTCAGATTTTGCTTTAGCTGGGTATGTAGCATCCAATGATGAGAATTCATACATGCTAATCATTGTTTCTGTAAAAATTCAGTTTCATCAATTACTAATATAAGCAAGTTATTGGAAGTACTCAAGTAATATTGTGAGACTGTGAAAATATTTGGTAACCTGTTTGGCAATTTGTAAAAATATAGTATGTATGGAAAATACAGAATATGATTTATACCAAACTAATAGAAAAATTACGACCTGCCCAAAATACTCTAAAGTAACGTTACTGCCTTTCTACCTTTCTCCTGGTTACCCAGTGAATTTAATTACCTTCTTAAACTATTCCTTGCAAGCTCCTTTTGTTCCTTGAATCTTCAAAATAAAATTTCTTTTTTCAATGTTAGCTAGAGCTGAGGCACTTTTTCTTTCAGGGTATCTTCACAGGAATTATGTACAGAGAAAAAGAGCTACATACTGAAGACCACTGCCATATTTATTGAAGCCTGTAGACATTTTTCAGAACCTATCACACAAAGTTTTGAATTACAAGGATCATATATTCCTCTCACAATCACTTTTCAGCTGGACATTCAATCAGCCAACTGAGTGTACAAACAAGGATTTATATTTAGAGGACTGAAGAGCAAGTGTTGCAGTTAAAGCATGAAGTCTTCAAAATTTAGAAAATGCCAAAAGTAAGACAACCCTCTTCTCAGAAGAGGCTGTTTTGACTGAAATTGCCCTATCACAGTAAGTCTGAATAATATGCTCAGCACTGAGTTCATCCCAAATATCTTGTTTGGCAATGTTCGAAGGAACTGAAAACAATGCAAATATGAGGCAACCAGCTTCTCCTACAATTACTACAAATCTCCTACAATTTACTACTATCATTTTAATTGGATGAAGAAAGTCAATACCTTTCCAATGAATTAACTAGTTTGAGAGTGTGTCTTAACCTTTGTTACATACTGTATTTCTATTCCAGCACATTCCTTCTCTGAAAAAAAATAGGATTATCAGTCATTTCCTGAGGACTGGAAAGAAATCCAGACTTGAAATGCTTGCAAGAGCAATTTGATATTGGAGCAACTGCACTGTCCATTTTCTGTATTAATTTCTCACCAGCTGAGTTAAGATCTCTTGTGTACAAGGGAATCTGCTCTTTGGAGGTGGGTCTAAAGCTTTAGGTAGGGAAAGTCCAAATTGTTCAGTTTCTTCTGGAATTACAAAGAAAACTGCAGCTGAAAAAAAAAACAAAACCAAACCCACACAACCAGACCTCTTTCTTCATCCGAATACATGTAAATTAACTTTCAAAAAATGTAATAAGCACCAGGTCAGCCTTTTCCCTCTGCTCATTTGAGGATTTGAGAACACCATGCTCTCTGGGCCAGAAACTGAGAAATTAGACATAAGCAAACTTAATTTGAATCTGTGTTTGCATCTGTTTTCAAAATGCCCCATTTCTCACTTTGCAATAGGTGAGACAAGAACAGATTTACTGATTTCTCTTTCTGTTTCTATCTGGAGCAATGCAGCATCAACAGTGTTGCTGACAGAGTCAGCTGCACTCATCCAGGACATGGGAAGCATGGGAGAACAGTTTCTCTTCCCCCGAGAGTATCCAGAGCAAGCATATTTGAAGTAACATTTGTTGGGCATTACAAGACTTTTGAGATATGTTCCAAAAAAATCTTCCTACGAATACATAAGAGAGAACCAACAGAATGAGAAAATAATAAGAAGAGTATTGCATGCTAGTTACCCCAAGACATAGAGTTTTCTACAAAAGAAACCATATTATTACTGAGAAAACTGTGAAACAAAATAGCAGTAAAAAGAAAGTGTTACTCTACTACTCAACAGATTAGTATTTGTTGTACAGATTGCAGATGTTCTGCCTGCAAATTTATTTTAATTAACTATTTGTGACAATATCATTGGGCATTACCTGGTTTTATTGTTAGCGGGGTTTCTTCCTCAAAAAATGAACTTCACCCTGCAGAGACTTTAACCTTAACAAGACATCATATACTAGAGTTCTTGGAATAGGCCACTTCCTTAGATGTACAGGAGGATCAAGTTTTAGAAGATTTTAATTTAGTTTCTGATCTTGCAATTTATTCTGAGGTCTAGTCCTGAAGAGATGTATGTATTACTGAACTTATGTACATCAGAGGTAGCAATAATAACTCATTATTTTTTAAGTAAGAACAACAACCTCTTAACCAGACTGATTTTTCCTCTCTCTTATATTCTATGGTGAGCTGTTTACATTTTAAATTCAGTGTAAAATATATGAACACTCAAATCTCAGCTTTTTAACACCACTGGCACATAATTCAAGACATAAACCAAGATAAAAATCAGCAAACTGGTAACATTTCATCAATGGAAGTCATTACGTGGTATAATTATTTCAAGGCCTTGAAACTCACAAGCCCCCAGTACCTTTCCAGTAGATACGCACAGCCCCATACAGATGTCCCTAGTTGCTGCAGAGACAAATGGGCTTCACAGCCAACAAATACACACTATTTTGGACCAAGCTGAGAGAGGAATCAAATCATAGACTCAAAAGGCTCTTAGAGAAACTGTGTTGCTGGCAACTGTCTGTCTTACACACCAGTAACTCTCCAGGACTGATATTTCAGCTGATCTCAACTGTTTCAGAACTGACACAAAAGATGCACGACCCCTGAAGTTAAAAGGTCCATTACATATAGGGCTTTGTCCTCAGACACAGTAAATCCAAAACACTTTATGTATTTATACACATATATGCAAGAACACACACATATTCAGCTATATGTATGTTTCCTATACAAAACAAGGTAATATCATCCTATGCCAGGATTCTAGTCCAGCTTTATCATGTTCTTGATTTAATCCATAGTTGGACCACGCAGACTACAGATCAGTGCAATGGATGCATCAGCAAAAGGGTAATTTACAGTAGCCATTTCTAGAAACAAGACACTGATGTAATGGTTATGTAAGTCTTTGCATGTTTTCATTAATATCTCTGGTGGTCTGGGGAGTGCACAGAACGTGGGACCAGTGTATAGCTATCACTTTTATCTACAGCATTTGGAATGATAACAGCAACAACAAGAAAAAGTATGCATGCTTTTCCTTTATTGCAGATAGACAGACAATAGGAGGATAGGGGATAACCAGATTTAAAAAAAAAAAAAAAAATCTGC
>VZTL01028533.1:67278-81692 GCA_013400535.1 Scopus umbretta | reverse complement strand
CGGGGAAGCCGCGGGGGTCCCCTCAGAGGCCCCGGGAAGCGGCCGGGGGTCCCTTCTGGCCCCCCTCGAAGCGGCCGGGGGTCCCCTCGAAGCGGCCGCGGGCCCGCTGCTCCCGGGGGGCGGCGGGGAGAGGAGGGAGCCGCTCCGCACGCCCTGCCCCGCTCCCCTGCCGGCGGGAGGGCGGGCATGGCGGCTGCGCGGCCGCTGGCTTTGCCCTCGGGGAGGGAGCGCGGCGGTCCCCGCCTGAGCGGGCCCTCGGAGCCGTGTCTCGGTGGCGACACCGCGCTCTCCCTGACGGGCAGCGGCTCCTGCTCCCGGGACGCAGCCGGGCCGGGCCGGCCGCGGCGGCGGCTCCGCACCGCGCTGCGTGAGATGGCTGCCGCGGGGCTGCGCGGTTCCGCGTGAAACGCTGCGTAGGAACCGCAGGGGATGCGTAGAATTGCTGTGCGATGGAAGGAGCAGCCTCTCTTTTGTTTTGCTTTTTTGGTGGCTTTTTTTTTTTTTTTAATTGTCCCGGGGGGGGTGGGGGGTGGGCATAATCTCCCCCCCCCCAAAGTCGAATAGCAGAGAGGTTAAGGCGATGCCTGTCTTTAAAGAACGACAAAGGTTGCCGCCGAACCGCTGTCACGGGCCCGGAGTAGCATGACGCATTTTTCTTCTGACTGAATGCCCTGATTTGTGTCGCGCGCACCCGGTGCAGTTCTCTTGTAAAGATAAGGGATAGCAAAAACCAGATTCTGGTCTGATTTCTGGTTGTATAAACCCGGAATTGATCCACCCAGACGAACGCTCGAAGGAGGAGGACAATCGATGTCCAGCTGTCCTGTTTTGACTGCCTCCGTAGGGTAAATCCACCCAGATTTAGTGGCAGTCCCTCCCAGGGTTGCCAACTGCGGGCGCTTTTGTCTCCAAGGTGGTTGAAAGGAGCAGAAGGATTCGCACGGATCTCGGAGCCTACCGTTCAGCCGCAGCAGGAGACCTGTTTACTAGCCGAAGCGTTCAGAGCATCGTTAAAATGCTCTAGGCTGCATTGTTGTTGGTCACTATACGTATAATATAGATATATATTTTTTTTCCCCCCCTTCTTTCTTAATTGACACCCAGCGCGTTAGGACTTGGGCTGTCGGTGACATCGATGGGCAAACTAAGAGATTTCAGTAGTAGCCGGCCTTTTTAATAGCACAAGGAGCCTGCACTAGAGGTGGGCATAAATACCGCAGTGTTTCTGGAAACGGTAAACACGTAGGGCAGTTTGCTGTAGAGGCTGGCTTTGAAAGACAAGCGGGTTTTTCACGCCCCGAGTTAATTCATGCAGGCTTATTGGCATTCACAGCAGATCCTAAATTTAAATCTTGGGGTTTTCTTTCTTTGTTTTTTAAATTGGTGGCGTTATTCAGGGAAACTCGCCATTGCAGCAGTAGGAGGAAGGAGGGGGAAGGAGAGACGCTTGCCGTCTCAGGGACGTTTAGCAGTTATATAAAGGATGGATATAGTGGCATAAATCAGTAGCTGATGCAATTCATGTAGCCCTTTCGGTGTCAAAACAGCCATGTCAGCTTGTGTCAGTTGAGAATCGGCTGCTCCAGCTACAGTTTCATTACAAGCTCTTGGGGAAAATGCCTGATTCTTCTGGTGGACCAGCGGGGTCCCAGCTCGAGATAAGGGCCCTGAGCAACGCTGTCGCTGTCGTGCACGTATGTGCTGTAAGTTCAAGGCACCACCAAGCTGAAGCCCTGCTTTCTGCCCCTTCTTGCATTCAGCATTTGGCTTCGCCAGTCCGGCTGTGCTGTTCTGGTGCAGCTTTGTTCTCTTCCAAGGGCGTTTTCGGGAGGAGGGGAGAGTAAGTACGGGTGCAGATGTGAGGGCCGAGGTGTAGTTCAAACTGAACGCTGCGTAACCTGTATGTGCTTTGCTTTAAATGCGTGCATCTGTAATGTAGGGAGCGAAGGAACCAGGGGAACAGAGCAGTCACTTTTCACTTTTCCTCCCCGTTCAGAGCTCCGTAGAGCGTGTTTCGCTCTTGTTTATGACTGCAAAAAAAAAAAAAGATAAATTTCTTTTCTGACCTAAAATCTCACAAAAGCGAGGTGTAACCTGGGCTGCGATGAAAACACATCGCTCGATAGCTGCCTGGTTATATAATTACCTTTCCGTTCCTGCCAAATTGCCTTCTAATTGGAGGGAGTTTTAATGACCGGTTTTTAAATCCTTCTCTGAAACTTAATTTGCTAATGCGTCCTTATTTCCATCTGATTATGCAGTAGTCCTCTGGAAAGGCAGTAGAAGCATCCGCTGCATCGAAACATCACAAAAGTTGGACAAAACGAGTTTGTTTGTGTTGTGTAACCTGTGGCAACAGACTTTTGGTCCATTGCCCTGACAGCAGTGGACTCGGTTAGCCAAGCCGTGACTCCAGTGTGTGGGTGCGTATAGGAAATTTTGCATATGACCAAGGCAGGAAAAAAAGGAAAAAAAAAAAGATCATAGAATCATTAAGGTTGGAAAAGCCCTCTGAGATCATCTAGCCCAACCGTCAACCCAACCCCACCATGCCTACTCAACCATGTCTCGAAGTGCCGAAGACGTGCGCTCAGAAGTAGTCAAAAGCGCTCAAAAGAGCTGTGGCTGTTACGCATCCCTCGAAGTATTATTCAGTGCTTTTGCTGCAGGTGATGGTGGCAGACTGCAGGTATCGGCGAAGCTGCCAAGTAGACAAGCCCGTTGGAACTCAGCTCCTTTCCCGTTCCGATTTTTTTTTTTTTTTTTTTTTTTTTGATCATTGGTGTGATGAAAGGGCTTGCGGATGAAATAAAATATTTTATCTTTCCAGTTGAAAGTGCAGCATTTGACTTGTGTTTTGACATGCACTTTTGAATAATGCAGAGGTTGTTTCCGTCTCGACTCTTCTCTCTCTGAAGTGACACTGCAGACTGTCAGCTTTCTCACAGAATAATTATGTATTGTTGTATGCTTCTTTGTTGCAGAGTGATCGTCTTTTGATCAAAGGTGGTAAAATAGTTAATGACGACCAGTCTTTTTATGCAGACATTTACATGGAAGATGGGTTGATAAAGTAAGTGAAGCCTGATAACTGTGTTCTGATGGGAAATGTACCGAAATGTACTGCAGATTAGCGAGGAATAACTTAGTCTCAGTGAGCTCTATTAAGTTGCACTGAAAAATGAGCATTTCATGTATATCCTGGCGTTCGGTGGAGGAACTTTAAAAGAAGGTGTTGAATTAAACCAACAATTGGGCCAAAACCTCACCGTTACTAAGACGTGGGTCAAAGGAGGTACTTAACATGTGCTTAATTTTGGCCATGTGAATAGCCATGAAACATGCTTTTCTGGCACATGAAGTATATTACAGATTTCTTTGGAAAATTACTCTTAGGAAAAAATGGACGAGCCAGAGGTTACAAACAAGGAATTTTCCTGTTCTGGCTAAATGGTCAGCACATGTGCTTTGTTAATCAAGGTTAAAAGTTAAAGGAGCCAGCCAAAGACAGCTAATTAATTGCAATGTGTCATCCACTGCTGTGTTTTTAAAAATACGTCTGTGAAAGAGCTGGACTGGAGAGGGCTTTGTGGGTCTCATCAGGAATTTGGTAACTGGTATCTGCATGGGTTTGTGTTCGTGCGGGGACTACCTAATATTTATGCATGAAAGGAAAGTGGATGTAGAGGCAAAAATTCTTCCAGTGCTCCCAAAACAATACTGACATGGAAATTGCTGTTAGATAGCTGGAGTCAAGCGTTGAGCTGCCACTTGGCAACCCCAGTCCAGTCCCAGTAAAGCTGCTGGCAAGGCTCTTGCCGTGTTTGGTGCGGCGACCGTCTGATTATCTGCACGGTCCCATCTCCGGCTGCCTGCCAGCGTGGCTCCTTCTTTTCCGTCCCGTTAAGTCCAATATTGCCCCGAGGTCCCGAAGTAATGGCACGCTTTGCTCGCAATTACGCAACTACTTCAAGGGGAAGCATAAAATCTTATCAGCTCTGTATGCTGATCCCGTACGTTGTTTTATGTGGAAAAAGGAAACGCTAGCCAGGTTAAGTACGCAAGGGTGCACGTTTGCAGGCTGTTTGCCTCACCTGACGTCGGTGTCTGACTTGCTGTTTGAAATGCGTTTGTACCCAGGCAAATAGGAGAGAATCTGATTGTGCCAGGGGGAGTGAAAACTATTGAAGCCCACGGCAGAATGGTGATTCCTGGAGGGATTGACGTTCACACCCGCTTCCAGATGCCGGAACAGGGGATGACATCTGCTGATGACTTCTTCCAAGGGACCAAGGCTGCGCTGGCTGGGGGCACCACCATGATCAGTAAGCTGGCTGTTTTTTCTCTACCAAGAAACTTTTACTTTTCCTTCCCAGATAAACACAGAGGCTGTGGGCTGTGTGAGTCACGTGGCATTTTGGGCCAGGTATCGGCACGGGAGGATTTCTGACATCTCTGCAGGTTGCTGAGAAAAGCTCGTGCAGGGGTGGGAAGCGCAGACCCCGGGATTTCCACATCTTGCTGCTGTCAGTCATTTCACTCTTGTCTTCCCTGTTGGCGGGGTTTACCTTGCTGCTTCTGTGGCTTTGCCAGATTCTTGGGTCTGCTCCTAATGACACCAGGGTTGCTTTGACCTCTGGCTCCAGTATGAGCAGCAGATTCTCCCCGTCCCCGTGCCTCGGTTCCCTTTCTCCTGTGACTCCAGGAGGCTCGTACTCGTTCCTCTGTAGAGTTCAGCCTTTCTGGAACAACGGTTGCCGCACATACAGAGAGAGGAAGGAGAGGTACTTCGCACAGGGTTGTCTACGAATGGATGGATGTCCATCACATGGTGCACACCCAGAAGCTTGATGCTGGTGTACTATGTATCTTTGAAAACTGGGCCACTTATTTAAGGATTTGCACATGCCCACTAACGTACGCAGCTTTAGCACCAGGATTTTTGTTAGCGTGGTTCCTTTTGCGCTCATACCCTCTTTTGGAGGAAGAGAGAAATCGGGAAATGAAAATGTCTCAAAATAAAAAGACAGACTGACTGACTGTTCTGCTGACACCAGGATTAGGCGCTCATGGTGTTCCACTCTGGCTCTAAAATGCCTCATAAATGACTTCCAGGCTATCTGTCCCCGCTTGCGTTGGCTGTGTATGCTTGGCTTGTCAGAGCCAGGACCTTAAAACTCCGTAAGTGAATCGTTGTTATTAACCTTGTTTGAGCTAGAGAAAAAAAAAAAACCAAAACCCAAAACCCTCTGTTGCAGTGTAGCTGGTCACGTGTAACTAACACGGCGCCCTGGAGTCTGTTGCTGCATATGGGAATCCAGGATAAAGGTGTAAAGTGGTACAATATCTGAGCATCTTGCCTTCTTTCATGTACTCTGAGGGGCTGTCGTTTCACAGGAGGGGAAGTTAAGGTACAGAGAAATAAAAGAGCGTGGTTCAGAATGGGTACTGGTGTCTATGACTCTATTGTCCGATCCGGGGATATAAAGAGATCTTAGGCACAGCCAGGAATCAGCCTCACTCTCCCTAGTTCAAACCTAGCTCCTTATGGACTAGAACATCCTCATCTCTTAGAGGGTGGTTGTGAGCAATCTCTGATCCCTGGCCTGGTGGGTGGACTCGGCTTGATTGACATGGAGGTTCGGAGTAGGAGCCAGCGGTCCAAACACAGCTAGACTGCCTGCGTTTCGGAAACAGATGTTTTTCTGGGTCTGGACCTTGCGAATAGGTTGTGTCTGGCCTGTGAACTTGGTCTAATGCTGCAAATAAATAACCATAAAATAACCCAGGAAATTATTTTCCGTAACGTTATCACTTCAGAGTATGAAGTCTGCGTATGAAGGTAACCTCACCCATACGGAGAATGTACAGTGAGAGCGTAGCTGTGGATGGTCTCATTGTGCATACTAATAACCAGTTTTTCTTCAAATCTTTGCTGTCAGTTTGAATCAATAACACTGAAATGGTATTTTCTTTTCAGCTTCAGTTCATTGACTTGGTTTCATTGGTTGTTCCCTTGTTACTAGTGCACCTGGTTCACACTTGAATTATCATTTTGCTCTTCCTTGTTAAGTTGAATTAGGTCAAAATAACATTCTCTGTCATCTGCATCTCAGCTTTCACCGGCATTATTCCCCCCAGTGGCACTTTAAAAAATATTTTAGGCAGAAATTGCTTGGGCAAAATTTTCTAAAGTAGCCCTTTACTTTGGTTGCCCAGTTTGACCAATGCGGAGCCTGATGCTTCAGAAATGCTTGGACCTTTCCCTATGTGTGTAGATGTTTATCGCCTTTATGACTGTAGTATCTGAGTATCTCACTAATGGTGTTCGTAACGCATCTCTGAGTTAGGGAAATTGGAGGAGAGTCCCCCATTTTATAACTTCTCATTTTACAGCCGTGAAATATTAGCACAATGTAGATTATGACCACGTAGAGGCGGCCGGTGGCTGAACTTGGCCTTCCTGAGTGTCTCGGATTAGGATGCTAAATTACGCAGTCACCTCAGAACAAAAACCATCTTCCTGAAGTGTAGCAGCAAGGACAAGTAATTGGACCGCTTAGGATGATGGAGAGACATTTCGGATGGGCGGGTATCAGCAACCGGAGCTGAACAGTGGAAAGCAGGATAAATAATCCAACTAGACTGCAGAGCTTTGGAGTCTCTGCTCTGTGTCAGCTCAGCTGTTCTCTTCTTAGCGAAATTACAGCATTTGCAAAACTGTTTTTCCATAAGGAAGCATGCAGAACTGCCCTCGTGGACATGCTCTTGGTGGGTGGCCTTTGTTTTTTGCCAAAGCAGGTGGGAGTCATGGTTGATTGCAGCGTTTTTTCTTTTATGATAAATAGGACAACGTTTAGTGAACTAGATTCATAATATCACAGACAAATTGCAGCCTGAAAATGACACGCTAATGTTTATATCATTGTGTATTTTCAATACCGTGCCTGGAACTTTTCAAAAGAGACTATCCTCCTCTCATGGAGATGCGTCTAGCTGCGTGCCTCCATTCTTCAGGGTGTTTTGGAAAAGCTAGCCTCGTGGATGTGAACTTCGTAGAAAAAAGCACCCATGCTTCTTCATTTGTGCTTTAAGCAAACGTTGTGTTATTTATATACAAATACCTTTCCTCCGTCCGCTTTGCTCTTTTGTACATAGCCCTCATTTTGGGCAAGAAAACAGGTTAGTTAGCTTCATGCTTCAATTTGTTTCATGGTTTTTGTGCAGGAGGGCACTTTACAATCACTGTAGGGAAGTACTTGTTTTATGTACATTTTTCAGTGGAATTAAAACAAGAATCTTGGATAGGTTTGTATTGGTTGTTGGTTTTATGAAACCTGTGGGTGAAATCCTGGCTTCGGCAAAGTAATGGAGAGTCTTGTCATTGACCTCGGCGGTGCCAGGAATTCACCCTGTATGTCTGGTTTGGCTTCGGTGAACTTCGTTTTCAGCTCAGATCAAATTCAATGTTGTTCCTTTAATTCTCATGGCAAACGCATCCAAGGGAAGCACACAGGAGTTCAGGAATGTAATCTGTTGTTTCCAAGCCCCGTTCTCATTTACTTCTGTTCCCCTTTAAAGTAGATTCACTACTACAGCTCCAGGGATAGGAGAATCCAACTCTCAACTGGTATCAAACAGAGCAGCCCCCTTTTCCGTGCGGAACCAGCGGAGGTTGATCCTGGTGGGAAGCAGATGTGGCTCCAACCCAGTGCTTCCCAACTCATCCTCTGGTCAGCTGGAATGAGGGAGAGCGGCTGGCGGTGGTGATCTGAATTTGCCCTTTTCTGCTCTCCATCACCTTTGTTCCCATAGGGCTCTCCAGTCCTTGCTTTCCCGAGCCCTCCCCTAGGTTGCTTCCCTCAGGAGTTAGGGCTGATTTCTTTTTCTAGCTACTCGTTCCGCGGAGGCCTTCTGAACAGGAATTCCAGCTATGATCCTTCTGTCTCTACCCTCTTCAGTGCCAAAGGCAGGACTCCAGCTGACATTGCTAACGTACGAAAAAATATAGTTGGTCTTGCTGTGCAGAGCTGAGCGGTGAAATGACGTATTGTGATATGATTGTTTGTTTTTCTGAAACAGCGATTTTCACGATCCTTTCTCTGTCCCCACCTTAAAACAATATTAGCGTGGGTATGTCAGCCGAGGGCGAACAGCACTGCGCATGTTTTAGGATAATGCTATTCTGGAAAAAAACTTGGATTATCGCCCTTTTAAAATGTCAGAATGCAGTGTTTGGGTATTAAGTTGAAGGGAGGATTCCAGGATGATCCGCAGAAGACTTTGGAGGAGAGAGGAGTATTAGGCTCCAGCTCGTTCAGGGTAGCTTCCCTAAGCTCCCCTGAATTCCATGGAAAGAGAACAGTCCTTCTGGAGTTTTGGAAAAGGACTCCATCTGAAGTTGCCCTGTACAAGAGGCTCTTTCTCATCCATGGAGCCTATGGAGCCACAGTTTTGTTGAGCTGAAGATGGCATTTTGGAGCCCCTGTTGTCCCAACTTGAGACAGGTTGATGCCCTAGGATGTAAACCGGTCCCTGGCGCTATTAGGGAAGGAAGATATCACTGCTAAGAAACAGGGTGGTCTCTCCAAGTCTTGTGATGGTTTGGTCACTTATTAACAGTGATGGGTGAAATCCCCATCAACATCAATGGCAAAACTCCCCCTGATTTTGGTAGAGGCAGGATTGCCTTTCTCTGCTCCTAACCCTTCAGAAAGGATGAAGCTAAGCTGTGTATATTTACTGGCTCTCTGATCCTCTAGCCTGTTTCATGTCCTCCTGAGAGCTGCATCTATCCAGGCCAGCTCCCACACACATTTCAGCCTGCCCCCCACCCCGAAGGCTGTGCTTCATCCCGGGTATCTGCTGTCCTGGAGTGAAATCGCTTGCTGACATTGCCTGTGTTGACTCAGTCAACCACTGTTATAATCATAGAGAGAAATTACAGTGAGAGAAATTATAGCTCTTTCTGGCTTGGTGACTTGGAAGCCAGCTGCCTTTTGAACTTGACTAGCAGTTATCCTAATAATATGGGGAATGTATGCTAGGGATATGAGCCTTTGTATCTTGGGAGGTTCAGAAAATGAAGGGGAACTTCAAATGGGCTGCAGTCTGCTTCCTAATGCTTTACCCTGCTATTAAGGAGGGAGCTCGTGTGCAGGATGGCGGGGATTAGCTCCGATCAAATTTGTGGTGCGTAGACACCAGGTCTCCTAGGTCATCCTGAAGATCACCACCTTGCTAGGAGGAAACATTTCCAGTCTAGTATTCTTCCTCGCCTCTCAGTTTTTGAACTGAGTGTGACTTGAGAGAATGGAGCCGCCCCAAAGGAGATCACAGTCTAAACCGCAACGTGAGCGAAGAGTAGGGTTTAGGAAAGGGCTAGGCGGTGTTCTGGGGCAAGGGCAACTTGGCACGGGGAGGTATTTAGACCCACCAGTGAAGACTCGGTCATGTTCTGCCCTACTGGGTGCTGCTATTTTATATTATCGGGGTTAGCCCTACCCTGGAAGAGAGCCTGAGTCTAACTGGTGGGCGAAGGAGGAGGAGGATGGAAACAGAGACAGAGAAGGAGGTGGCACAGCAGTGGTTGTGCAGTAACTTGTGGCTGAGCTGGAAGTACAAAACCGAGCGTTTTGAGTCCAAGGGTGGTGACCACGGAGCTGCAGCATCTCACCCAGTCTCTGTGGCTGTGTGTACACAGCGCTGCATTGTTCCACAGACACCAGCCTGAATTTTGTTGCTTTTTGCACCCGGTAGCAGAGATAAAAGAGGAACTGTGCGGCTGGGGACTAGCACTTCAGACGGGCTGCGTTGGGGTCTATGGCTCGTTTCACTTTCTAGCAGCTGGCGGTGGTTCTTCTGCAGCAAAGAAATGTTTAATTCTCTAGAAACGCAATGAAAATGTCCACTGGCGCGTACAAAAGCTTATTGGTGATTTATATGGGTAGAAGCATCCCTGAACTCTGTTATGAAGGGAATGGCATTGCCACACAGGAGCGCAAGTCCCTCTGGCCCTTTCTCTTCTCTCCCCAGCTCCCCTCGGTGCCTTTTCTACCCCCGCGCTCTTCAGCCTCTGCACTCATTCACGCTAAATCTCGTTCGCTTCGCTGACTCCCAGCGTCCTGCTGATGTGTTTGTTGCTTTCATTCAAAGCGGGCTTAAAATCATTAATGAGAAAGTCGGTCCGTAAACAGAGACGGGCACTCCCCCGTCGCGAGCTACTCTTCTCAAGCTTTTAAACCCCTCTAAGTCCATTAGCCATCTCTGCCTGCAGTAGCCTGTGCAGCTACTGTACGGACGACAGCCTGCCTTGCTGGGGCCGGCTCTGCTTCCAGCCATCCCTCCGCTTTCCGCTGGATGGGATCGCCTCTATTGTTCTGATGGCGTTTCCAAAGGGGTCTCGTTGGAAGCGAACGAAACGAATCTGCCAAGCCATTGATGTCTCTTGCCAGTTAGCACAGAAGGAAACAGCTGTTCAGTCCTCAACATACGTTGTGTGTTATCGTGTGCATTTTATTTATTTATTTCCCCCCCCCCCCCCCTTTGGGCTGCAACTATTGTTTGTCATCTGTTTGCCGCTGAGAGATTAGGCTCCCGTGAGGAACAAATGAGGACTTTAGGAGTTGCGTAGCTTTGCCTGAGGAGGGCTGTGGTGTGACAGGGTCTTTAACCCCGGCTGTCAGATATTCAGGCTAATGACTGCCTACCAGCTGGGCCATCTTTCCTTCTTAGTGCTGAAAGGTGAAATCAGCAGTGTCAGGTTTTGGGCTGGAGTCCTGTGAAACCACTGCAGTCCGGCGTGCCTTGTGTGTAAGTCAATCAGTAGACTTGTCCCTATTTTCCCATCTTCTGCCTTCCCCAGAGCTGCTCTGGATCCTGGCCCTCGCTCCCTTCCCGGCCATCTGCCTCTTTGGCAACCCTGATTTTCTTAAAGAGCGGGTGAGCGGGGGCCCTTGCTCCATTTCTCTTTTGCCCGGTTCTGCTCTGGACCCGCTCCACCCCTGTCACTGCAGAGGGAGGAGCGGATGGAGGCTGTCCCACACGTGCTGGAGACTCTGATTTAGTTATGGATACATGCGTGTTGAAATGGCAACGCCACTGGCAGTGCAGCCGTCTTCCCGCAGATGTGACTGACCTAGATTTTTCCATGCATCCACGAAGAGGGGTCTGGCACTCGCTCAGGAGAAGTAACCGGTGTTGTCTGTTTATGCAATAGCACTTAATACCTCTTATTCCCTATAATGGTTGGGGTCAGTAGTGCTGCTTTCCCCCTGCATGCAGAAGAGTTCATGCTCTTTTGTTTGAGGAGCTGGTTTTAAATGCGTTTCTTGCTTTCACGTGTCCGGTGCTTACATCCCCAAGTCCCACGCCTTACGGATGACACGCGGGAGAAGTAAGGAGCTACCGGGTATCACCAGTGTGTTGTGCCTTACATAGCCCCTTGCATCAATGGAAAATAGATGGGATACTTTGAAGGCTGCGGGTGTAAAAGTTGGGTCCTCCAGCTAAAGCCCGTCTACTGTAGATGGAAAAGCGATCTTAAAAAAAAAAACAACAAACAAAAACCAATTATCCACCTCCATTAATGCAACATCATTAGCTGTCTGTGATAGGTTTTCGGGGCATGTGTGTTAAATCTTGCTAGATAACCTGTCTTAATCACCTTCAAGCTGAAACAAGGTCTGAAAGGAAACGGCGGGAAATGGTGCCTCCAGCTCTTTTCTTGGCATGTTTTTCTGGGCATGGATTTTTGCCTTCCTACCAGTGTTCAATCCCTTGGCTTCTTTTGCCTTCCCGTGAGCTTGACTCAGCAGAAACCGTCCTTGTCAGGCAGGAACTTTTAACTTTCCACGTTGGGAATTAGCTTTGCGTGTCAGGGGAAGGAAGCAAGTGATGCCTGAAAGAAGTGATGGCTAAAACTAAATGCAGTGTTTCCCACTTGGGGTGGATTTGGGCGAGTGCCGTCTGTAGGGTGGAATTTGACATCCTGGGTCAGTGGAGTCTTTTTTCCATCTCTCCTTCAGCCACTATGCCTTCAGTTCATAGATCCCATCTTACGGGATTTCAGTTTCTTAGAAACTGATTTTTTTTTTTTTTTTTTAAATCTTTCTGCTGAGAGGGAGAAACGTTTCAGGAATACAAATTTGCTCCTCCTGTCTAGCATACTTTAATCATGCTTATAAATTGCCAGTTGTTACCAGCTTGGGGCTGGGCCTGCATCTTTGCTTAACCCGAACTCCCATGGAAGCCATGTGCCTTCGAAAGGAATGCAGTGATGGGCACTTAAGAGTTATGGCTTCTGGGAAAACTCTTTTCTTCCCTTGATACATACAGTTAGTGTTAGGACTACTTCCGAGACAATGGGTATGTCATTTAATTTCTCCATGTTAGTTGCTATCTGTCTGTAATGGCAGATGGCTTTGTTGCCAAGGGGTTGTAAGCTTTAATTCAAATTAGTTAAGTTCACCTAGACCCTCACATTGTAAGTACAAAGTGATTATTTTTATGTAGAGCTGCCTGAGAGCGTGAAATGCTGGATGCCACCTAGCAATGAGATACTCCCCATCCCTCCCAAGTGGGATCCGCGTGGATGCAGACACCCAGTGCCTGCAGCTCATGATGCACAGCTCTGGTAACCGTCAGGCTATGAATGAAAGGAAAAACCCTGTGCGAGGGAGAGACGAGGTGAGCCCTGTGTGCGTAAAGAGCTTTTGGCTTCACGGATCCTGAAAGCCTGTTGTCAGTACTAGGAGGAGCCGTTAGACTTTAACACGCAAATGTTAGCAGCGAATTTTCAAAGCCCATCAAAAAGGGCTTTGCTTTTGGAGGTTCCCCTTCCTGACCGCTTTCACCAGATTGCTTTGTTCCTGAAAGCAGTTACATATGTGCAGTGCGTATATTTTTGGAATCTGGGGGACTTTGTGGTGTTTTACATATGAATGAAATTCCCTGGCACAGCCTACAGGCAACGTGAGCTGGTAAAGGAGTTCCTTGAGACCGATCCTGTATTATTACACAGCACTGTTTTTGTGCAAAGGAGAAGAAGGGAGAAAGTTCTCAAAGCCTAGCACAGCAAGAGATAGTGTAACCCTGTATTGCTTCAAAAATCTCCTTCCAGTTAATGATACCTCCCAACAGACTTTATTCCCGATAAGATTTCTCAGGAATTGTATCAGTGTCCAAAGAGAAGAGTTCCCTCTGAAAAGTACTCTGTACCCCATCAGTGGCAGATGTGCAGACACTCTTTATCCACTGTGAATTGAAAAAGTCTTGTAAAATCTTTGTAGCAGAACGGTAGCTGGAGAAAAACGTACACGTGCGGGATGTTCTTACGTGAAGGAGAATTAGGCCGTGGTACCAAGACCAGGGTTTCCTTCTGCGGCTTTGTGAAGCAGTTAGTCCTTTTGCTGCGCAGACGCCCTATAAAAGGGGAAGACGGCGGCTGTATGGAAGTGACTCACACCGAGCTGTCCCGCCGCACGGATCCAGGGGCATTGCACACCATTGATCAGTCTGGCTTTCGTGTTTGAGACGGGAAATTAAGTTGAGGTCTAGAATGTAAGAGTTGCCTGTAGAAGCTTAGTGCTTAGTGATAAAAAAAAAAAGGCAGCGTCTTGTATGTATGAGTTTTCCTAACCAGTTTGCTGTAGGGGTCCTGGGTTGGAAGAAGCACAGGCTTAGTGTCCATCTTTGGGTTGGCCAGATCAGGTTGTGCCCCAGAGCGCATCCTTTTCCGTCTCAAACATGGTGCTTTGTGCCCCCAAACAAGGCGGAAGGGGGGTTTCATGGGCCTGGGAAGATACCAGGCTGCTTCAGAGGCCGGACAGGGCTATTTCGGACCTGGAGGGAGGAAATTTGGCAGTTGGGGACTGTGTCACAGAATTCCTATTTAAGGATGACCTAGTTCGGGCCTCCTACAGGTTATTATTACAGCAATCTCAATAGCTATTTTTGCAGGCAATACTAGCCTTATAAAGTTGATAGAAACCTAGCAGATGGCTAGGTGTAGTCAGAAAATCGACATGTGAATGTGCTGCTTGATCTCTGTCCGACAACAGGTTTGTTAGCAAATAGGTTCCGCTGTGCCTTCACATCAGATCCCACCACAGTTTTCTCTATGGACACGTGGACGCTTGGGTCTGATTCACTCCTCGCTTCCTCATCTGTAGTTCTGCTTGACAGTCATCAAAGTCAGTGCTTTAACTGAGAACAGAATGGGGACTCTTAGTGTCTTACTAGAAGTGGAAATGATGTGATGGGGACTGATGAAAACCTCTTCCCCACAGCCTGATGTCATTTCGTCACAGCCACGAGAAGAGGAAGTGTCTGGTCCTTGTCCAGTGAGGGGAGATGTTTATATGGCAAATACACAGAGGGAAAGGACAGGTTGACCGAGCAGATCTTCCCCCCAC